>APFE031501534.1:35325-97403 GCA_000404065.3 Pinus taeda | reverse complement strand
GTTGATGGAGTTGTGTTCAGTTTGATTTAGTTGAACTAGTTGTATTTAGTCTAACTGACAAATACACTAGTGATGAGTGGTGTGAATTAGTTATTAATTAATTCACTAATTATTAACTCATAATGCAACTGAAGAATACATCAGTTAACTCAGTGCATGGACAGTTCAGTGGAGACAAGTGTTAGAGGTAAGTGAAAGGGTGATTTGTGACTATCAGTTGTGCATGAGATCTTGCACAATCAATGGATTGAGTATGCCCATGAGAATTGCGCAGTAGATGCCCAGTGATATAGCCGGTGCTCACGTGATTTCCAGTGTGAGTGATTTTCCAAGGTAAATAGAACTTGGAACAAGTTTGGATTCATTCATTCTCATGCAGGTATTGTGCAGTGGAGGGAGACAAGCAGCGAAGGAGATTTGGAGATCAGATCTGAGCTGTATTGTGTGTAACAGGTGGAGATAGTGTTGGATACTTGTGAAGAGTATTGTATTATGTATTGTTACATGTTCTCAATCAATATAATATACAGATAGTTGGGGTTTTTAGCGAAATGCTTTCCCTGGGAAAATACTGTGTTGATATGTGTGATTGATGCTTCTATGTGTGCATGTTATTGTTTCTGCTTCTGTAAATTGATGATCAATGTAGAGGAGGTTATGTATTATGCATGTATTCCGCAATAGTGTATAATCGGGATAATCTCTGTGAATATGTGTCATATTATTCAAAATTTCTACAAATAAAAACTTTAGATTATGAAAATACATCGTTCTGATGCCGTGGATGCCTACAAACAGGCCACCTTCATAGTGCCTACCCACAAGCAAAACAAATCCCCAAATGGAACAAGAAGCAACAGAGAAAGCCAAAAGGATGGCAATATACAACCCCTTTGGATGAAGAAGCAGACACAGTAGTGGCAACAAAATATAAAGCAGAAATGGAAGATCAAAAGTCTAGAACAACAAACTAAAGGAAAAGGAAGCTCCTAGTAACCCTCTGCAGCAACAGGAAACTCAGACAACAAGAATGGAAATATCTAGCAACAAGCAAACTCATGGATCAGAAGGATCTGATTCTGATAAAGACTCTCCCATAAATACAAATGAAAACCAGTTATCCATTGTAACAACCACCCCCAACACTGGAGGTTGGCGGAAGGTGGAGAAAAAGAAAGGGAGAAAATAGTAGTATTTCATTTTTTTATTCTTTTTGTTTTTGTGAAAATAGAAAAAGATCATATGCATATGCTTTAGCATCTACAAAATATAATTTTGTCTTATGAATAAAATTACGACTTTTTCCACGGGAATATATATATATATATATAATATATATATATATATATATATATATATATATATATATAATAATTAATTATGAACTATTTATTTATAATAATTAATTATCAATATAATGTTGGACCAATAGACAATCTTTGTCATAATGCAACATTTGAACATGGTTGACTAAGATAAATATTACAAACCCAAAGGATTATGAACCCAAGGGTATAATATGAAACCCAACAGATAAATATTATAAATCCAAGGTATATAAACCATAATATAAATATTATAAACTCTAAAATAAACATGGTTGACCATGGTTGATTTTCATATGGACACAATCTTTGTAATAATGCAATGTTGGACTATGGTTGACCATGGTTTGTTTTTATATTAAGACAATATTTGTCACGTGACGTACAATGATTGTCCATGTTTTACCATGGTTGATTTTCATATTGAGATAATATTTGTCACAATGCGACGTTGGACCATGGTTAACCATGGATGACCATTGTTGTCACAATGTGACGATGGACCAAGAGACAATCTTTGTCACAATGTGAACATTGTTATTGACCATAGTTGGCCAAGGGTGATTTCTATATAGACACATTCGTTGTCGCAATGTGACGTTCGAACATGATTGACCATGGTTGATTTTCATGTTGAGACAATCATTGTCACAATGCGACATTAGTTGATTTTCATATTGAGAAAATCTTTGTCATAATGTGACATTGGACCATGTTTGACAATGATTATAAACCCAATGGATTTATATTAAACCCAAAGGTTAATATTATAGACCCTATGAATAATATTATACCATAGGAATATGAACCTTTAGATTAATAAATCTAAGAGATTGATATTATAAACCCAAGGGATAAATATTATAAAACAAAGGTATAAAACCCTTAAGATAAATATTAAAAATCCTAATACAAACATTGTTGACCAGGCTTTACCATCGTTGATTTTCATACTGGAACAATCTTTGTCACAATGTGACGTTGGACCATGGTTGACCATGGTTGATTTTCATATTGAGACAATCTCTGGCACAATGTAACATTAGACAATTGTTGACCATGATTGTAAACCCAATGTATTTATATTAAACTCTAGGATTAATATTATAAATCCTATGAATAATATTATACCCTAGGAATATGAAACATTAGATTAATAAACCCAAGGGATTGATATTATAAACCTAAAGTATTAATTTTAAAACCGCAAGGTATTATAAAACCAAGGGATTTATATTATAAGCCGAAGGTACATAAACCTTAAGATAAATATTCTAAACCCTAAAATAAGCATGGTTGACCATGGTTAACCACGATTGGTTTTCATATTGACATAATCTTTGTCACAATGTGACATTGGACTATGGTTGACCATGATTGATTTTCATATTGAAACAACATTTGTCACAATGCAAGTTGGACCATGGTTGCCCATGGTTGATTTTCATACTGAGATAATCTTTGTCACAATGCGACGTTGGACTATGGTTGACCATGATTGATTTTCATATTGAGACAACATTTGTCGCAATGTGACGTTGGACAATGGTTGGCTGTGGTGGATATTCATATTGAGACAACCTTTGTCACAATGCGACATTGGACCATGGTTGACCTTGGATGACCATGGTCGTCACAATGTGACATTATACCAAGAGACAATCTTTGTCACAATCTGACAATCTGTGTCATTATCCATGGTTGACCTTGGATGACCATGGTTGTCACAATGTGACATTCTACAAAGAGACAATCTTTGTCACAATCTGACATTAAAACATGATTGACCAAAGTTGATTTTCATATTGAAAAATCTAGATAACATTCATTTTAAATCATATTGAATTTCTTCTTAAAAGTATATCTATACATAAATGTTCAAAATTTCATTAGAGTGGTCACCGTAAATATTTAATATTAATTAATAAAAAAAACAATAATCAATTAATAATAAGAAATTATAATATTTCACATTAAAAAGCATAGATTTTCTTGGACAGGTTGTGAATAAAAATGCACAGAAGAAGAAGATGGAGACAGAAATTATTGTGTACAATTTGAGAGTGTGGAGTTAAAGACTAAATTTTGCCTTCAATTTTCCGAGACGTGGGGATCCTGATTAAAGCCTTCGCTTCTGTTTTATCGCCATTCACAGAAACTTTCATCTTGTTCCCATTCTCAGCGTGTGATTCCATCACATCCTTCACACCACAGAAGAAAGACTTCCGACAGATCTAAGCTGATTTAATATTTAGGCAAGGAAGCAATAGAAGGTCAACCAAAGTGAGTTAAATGATAGCTTTGGAACCATTGTCATCACTGCGAACGCAAACATCGATGGAAGATAAACCAGAATGACACCATCACACGCTACATAACGATTCAGTTAAATAAAAGAAAAATCAACTCGCGGAGGAGGAGCACGGGTGAAATCCCATACGTCCTTTGACACTCAGATGAAGCATATTCACTTCAGATTCATTAGCAGTCGTCGATATATTAAAAAAATAAAGTCAATGTTGGTTCATCCACCTGGGGTCGATATAAAATGCTTTTTTAAAATTATTAAATAAAATTATAAACAATTTTCACACTTGTTATTTAATGGTTTTGAAACTGAAAACTTACTCATAATCTTTTGATATTATCCAGTAGATTGTGTATTAGAAAAAGAATATTCTCACACTGTCAAATTTGAGCAGTCCATAATTTCTTATATTTTAAAGACGGGAAATTTATCAACCCGTTCTAATATATACCAAGCCTACGGTGTAAAAATATAAATTTAATTTTTAATGATATTATAATATTTAATATAGAAAATAATTATGATTTTAAGATGTATTTTCTATAAAATTTTAAATTTAAAAGGGAAAAGTTATAATATTTTGTATTAAAAAAATAACTATAGATTAAGAAATGCTTATTTTGCATAATAAAAAGAGAAATTAACAAAATTCCATTTTCATCATGTAGAATTTAAAATTAACAATTTATTTGTTTTCATTTTATGATTTTATTTGAGTATACTCAATGCATATATAATGTAGAGTTAGTTTCATTTAATAAAAATAATAAAATCTTTAAAATAAGAGCATAGAATCCAAACATAATGATATAGGGTAAAAGAGACTTTCAAACATGTGTATTCTTTTTCTTTAACTAAAACTGAAAATAACAAGATAGAGAGAGCATCTTTGTAATATGCATGTTATGTTAGAAGTAAAAGTGATAGGGAGAAAATAGAAACAACATCCTTGTAATATGAAATAAGTTTGAATACATCTTAATAATTATATAATATGATATTTTTCTTGGATAATAAATACTTATTTTACATAAGAATACAATGCACATGTTTCACTAATGTAATAGCCTTAAATTCCACGTAATAAAAGTTAAAAACAATAACCACAGATGAATGGGACACTTATTCCAAGCTAAATGTTGGGCAGGACATCCTAGGGGGTGTTCATTTGGTTGTTTATGGCTAAGGAAATTGGAAAAGGCAATGACTAATGCTTTGGAAAAGTAAAATGACATTTTTCGCATAGTTATTTATGAAAATAATGAAAATTAGGAGAAGAAGGAGGTGAAAGGTTACAAGTTGCATGTGAGGATGAAAATGAAGGAAAATAATGGAAAATGAAGAAAATAGAGGCTTCATTCATAAAAATGCTTATGGGGATCAATTGGTAACCTTTTGTTAGTTTAGCTTTGGAGATATTTCATTATTCTCTCTCTCTCTCTCTCATACTCCTGGACACTTAGAGTTTTTTTGGAGAACTTTGGCATTAGAACAAGAAACGCAAAGAAGGCAAGAGGAAGCAAAGATTCAGTAGGGAAAGGCAGGATCAAGCAGTTATAGCAGGACTTATTGCAGGTATCGACTTATATGTGTATTTTCCTTGCTAGATTTGGCATGCATGGGATTGCATGTGTTTCTTTTCTACCATGGCATGGTTTTTTCAGGTGTGATAGTATTTCTAGCCTAGCCTTGCCATTTCCTGATAGCTTTGATGAGATGGGTTCTCTCATTCGATTTATTTGGGATGGTTGGATTGGATTCGACGCTGAGTGGGGTGGATCTTTGAATTGAAAACACATGGTGTAGTGGTCCCTAAACTGAACTGAGGATGCATGAAGCCACTAGCCTAGTAACCCCTGAACCAGATTATGGGTTGCGATAAAGCCAAATGTGTGCCTTGGTAGATCTATGAATCCTTTCTAGTGAATGACGGGATATATGGTAAAACCAAGAGGTGGATTTTCTCTCCGTTGGGCCTAGTGATTCCAGGATGGAATGCACGGTAAATCATTGAGAGTATGTCTCAGTGTAGGGCCTAGTGATCCCTATATTGGACTTTGGACATACGGTAAATCCTTAGACACTAGGAGGCACTGAAATTCCTCACAGTGTAGGCGAAGAAATCTAGTGGCATCCACATTGATTGGTGTTTTTTATGTGTTCTATGAGTTCCACATTCATGTTCAGAATATGGCATGGGGGTGACTGGCTGAAAAGAGACTTGGCTCAGCTAATCTATTGTCTCGTGGAACATGGTAGTCCCATCACCGGTTGGTTCACTACAATGATTAATGAGAAATTCATTCCATTGATTTTCATGTGTAAATGTACTGATATATATATATATATATATATATACATATATATATATATATATATATAATAATATATTATATATATACATAAACAATATACATATACATATACATATACATATATATATGGATTTTGATGGTTGATATTTTTATTGTATTTATGTCCCTGTTATGTTGGTTAGATGTACATTTTATGATAACAACTATGTATGACTCTCAACATGTTTTTACTTGTATATGAATGAATAATGTGTCTATAAACCTAATAGATGAATATGCAACAAATGACATGAGGGAACAATGGTTTATGGTGATTCCCATATAAATATGAAATCCCTACACTTAATTTTGTTGTTTACACATATATGTTACATATTGACAATATGTTTGATGAAATGCCTATCATGGCTAATAGGGGTTTGGTTAAGGTCTTGTTGAGCTTATTTGTTTTGCATCATTGTTTCCTTGTACTTTTATTGATTTCAAGCTTTCATTCCATTCTCGACAGTGGTATGGTCTTTGAGCCTAAAAAGGTGGCTAAAATCTCGGGGTCGCTGGCACAGAACATACAAGTTTGGTCCATAGTCGCTAGCATGTAGGCCTATGAGAGGACTTTAGGTCTCTGGTCACTCCCTTGCCAATAGAATGAGAGTCACTATGGCCTCCGAGGTCCAGAATAGTAGTGGGACCCAGGGACATGCTATCTGAGTGGCTTACTTGTCTCCTGAGGGTTCTGTTGGTGATGTTAGATGACTGTGTGTGATGTTTCGTTGGTTCCACTTTCTTAAGTTTTCCTATGAGGTTCAATTTGATCATATTAGCCTCTCATCTCATGTCTACCTTGGTTGGCATGGTTACTTGGGTGGATGTGAGAAGAGGATATTAGAGAGTGGTATCAGAGCATGGTTCAACTCTCAGACTTGATGGGTTGAATGTGTGGTCATGCATGTTTGTCAGTTGCATGTGTGTCTCTTACACCTATATACTTTTTGCAATTGCTTGATGTTGGATTAGGGTTGTAGTATGGTTATCATGGAGAATTTGATGTTGATTTCATGAAGAGTATTTGGCATGAGTATGTGACTGACTATATATGGTCATTTGTCGCTTACATGTTGATTTTAGGTCGCCTACTTACATCCTTGTATGATAGGTTATATTTTGAATATTTTGATTACATGTATTAGTCTTTAGGTTGATTGCAAGAACTGAGCGATTATGCTCAACTACATGTGTTTATGTTTATGTGTAGTTGGTTAGACATTACTTATGCATGTTGTTGGTTGCATGTGGTAATGTGTATAGAGGATTAATGGTTGTTTTCATGCATTAGGTCATAGCATGCATTATTGATATGGCCTTGAATTTACGAATGGATCCTAGTTATAGTGATGTTTATGTATTGATGCATTTACTTGTGTATATCGATATGCTTTTATAATTATGTTATACATGTATTACGCTGATTTGGTGATCTTGCAGACAAGGTATCCTCCCCAAGATATAATAAGTTACGTTGGTTTATCTGACATATTATGCATTGCAATAAGAGAAACATAAAGTGGCTAGCAAGGTGGTAGATTATGTAGAATATCCCTATGCATTAGATAGGTAGCATGGTGTGGGGCGTACTTTGGATTTGGCCGATACATTGAGAAACTTGAAGGAAGAGATAAGGAGTTGTAAGGAAGATAATGATCAAATCATACAGTCACAACAGAAGAAGAAAGAGGTGAATGTTATACTTCTTTAGAGTTTGTAAGACTTGCAGCGACAAGGGTCACTTTGGATCAGCCATGCACATGAGGATTGGAATAATTGAGCATATGACACTAGATCTCTTGGTAGAACAGGTTGGATGGATCTAACATGGTGAGAGATGGAAGGTTGTTGGACACTCCAGAAAGGACGGGCGATGAGTACAAGTATTATTCAACGAGTGAAGGTAGAGTGTAAACATCGAGGTGGACTACTACAGCTGATTGCGACTCCAGAATGGAAATGGGAGGACATTTCCATGGAATTCATCACAGGGTTGCCGAAGATAGTGGAGGAGCATGATTCCATCATGGTCATTGTAGACAAGTTAACAAAGGTTGCACCCTTCATTCCGGTGAAGTCTATGTTCATAGCTAGTGATGTGGCATAGGTGTTCATCAGAGATGTGGTTAGACTACATGGTGTTCTAAAGAATATTTTGTTAAACAGGGATGCGAAGTTCACTTCCAAGTTTTTGAAGGAGTTATTTGTAAGTTTGGGCACAAATTTGGCCTTCAACACAACTTATCATCCACAGACAGATGGAAAGATAGAGAGGGTCAACAGGATATTAGAGGACATGTTGAGGATGTATGTGATGCATCAACAACAAAAGTGGGAAGAGTATCTCCCTTTAGTAGAGTTCACATACAACAATGGTTATCAGGATTCATTGAGGATAAGTCCTTTTGAGGCATTGTATGCGTGAATTTTTAATACTCCCATTAGTTGGAGTGATCCCGTTAGGAGAGTATTGATTGGACCAGATATGTTGGTAGACATAGAACATGAGATTTAGGTGATCAAGAAGAATCTCAAGGTAGCATAGGATAGGCAAAAGAATTATGCAGACAAGAACATTTTGTTCAAGGAGTTCCAAGTTGGGGAACAGGTGTACTTGCACATCAAACCGAAGAAGGGAACCTTGCGGATTGGATCATGTGTTAATATGGAACCATGGTTTTGTGGACCCTTCAGTATCATTGAGAGGATTGGTCCAATATCCTATCGACCTGCACTACCTTCGACATTGAAAGTCCATGATGTTTGTCATGTATATTTACTTAAGAAGTATGTTAAGGATATTGATCATCTAATTGACTGGTCTGTATTGCAAGTGAATCCAAATGGAGAATTCCATCCAGAGCCTCAGTGTATATTTTAGAAAAAGGTGCTCATGCTCCGGAACCAAGGAATCGAGAAAATTAAAGTGCAATGGAAGCACTTTGGACTCGATGAAGCTACATGGGAGATGACAGACCAAATGTAGGCCATTTATCTTTCCTTGTTTTCCGGTTGAGGCAAAGCAACTTGAAATGTTGGTTTGGTATTTCCTTATGGTGGTTTGGTATTTGAAAATAGTTGTTTGGTATTTGCTTTATGATGGTTTGATATATGCTAAATGATGTTTTGATATGTGCTTAGATATGATGACTAGTATATGTTTGATATATGTTTTGGTATATGATTTGGCATGTGTTTGGGTATCTATATTTATGGTAATGTTGTTATATGTACCCATGTGTATGGATGTAAATACCGTAACGAGTTGTGTGATAAAGATCCACTATGCGATATGGGTATCATGTCATTATGGTTATGTTATAATGTTATTATGCTATCATGTGGTTATGTTATCATGATGATATGATTTCATATAGATTGGCACTCAACAGGATGATCATTATAAATACTATAATGAGTTGTGTTATAAATCTCCACTATGTAGTATGTTATCATGTTGTCATGATGTTTTTCTCTTAAGTAGATCTTTCATTGTAAATACAGCATCAAGATGTGTTATAAAGCTCCATAAGTAGTATGTCTTCTTTCAGTAGGTTGCTGAGGTATATGAGTGATTGAACACCGAGGACAGTGTCCCCCAAGGGGGAGGGTTCTGTAACAGCCCTCGTGAAAATTCCATGTAATAAAAGTTAAAGATATTAACCACGTATGAATGGGAGACTTATTCCAAGTTAAATATTGGGCAGCACATTCTAGGGGATGTTCATTTGGTTGTTTATGGTTAAGGAAACTAGAAAAGGAAATGGCTAAGGCTTTGGAAAGGAAAAATGGCATTTTTGGCACAATTATTTTTTAAAATAATGGAAATTAGGAGAAAAATTAGGTGAAAGGTCACAGGTTGCATGTGAGGAGGAAAATGAAGGAAAATAATGGAGAATGAAGAAAATAGAGGCCTTGTTTATAAAAAGGCTTCTGAGGATCAGTGGGTAACCGTTTGTCAGTTAGCTTTGGAGCTCTTTTATTATTCTCTCTCTATCATACTCTTGGACACTTAGAGTCTTCTTGGAGCACTTTGGCATTGGAGAAAGAAAGGAAAAGAAGGAAAGAGGAAGAAAATATCAAGCAAGGAATGGAAGGATCAAGCAACTACATCAAGCTTCATTACATGTATCGACTTGCATGTGTATTTTCCTTAATAGATTTGGCATGCATGGGATTGCATGTGTTTCTTTTCTACCATGGCATGGTTTTTTCTAGGTGTGACAGTATTTTCAGCCTAGTCTTGCCATTTCCTAATATCTTTGATGACATGGGTTCTCTCATTCGGTTTATGTGGGATGGACAGATTGGATTTGAAGTTAAGTGGGGTGGATCTCCGAATTGAAAAACACATGGTGTAGTGGTCCCTAAATCGAACTAAAGATGCATGAAGCCACTATACTAGTAACCCCTGAACCGAACTGTGGGTTGCAGTAAAGCCAGATTATGCGCCTCAATGGGCCTAGGAATCCTCACTAATGAATGGTGGGATATACGGTAAAGCCAAGAGGTTGACTATATCTCCATTGGGCCTAGTGATTCCAGGATGGAATGCACCGTAAATGCGAGACAATGTATCTCGGTGTAGGGCCTAGTGATCCCTGGATCGGACTACGGATACGTGGTAAAGCCTGAGAGAATAGGAGGCACTAAAATTCCTCAAGGTGTAGGCAGAGAACTCCAGGGGCATGCACATTGACTGGTGTTTTGTATATGTTCTATGAGTGCGACATTCATGCGTGGAATATGGCACGGGGGTGATTGGTTGAAGAGCAACTTGGCTCAAGCAATTTATGGTTGGGTGGAACGTGGTAGTCACATCACTGGTTGTTTCATTGCATTTATTAACGACAAATTCATTCCATTGATTTTCATGTGTAAATGTACTGAAATATATATGGATTTTGATGGGTGATATATTTATTATATTTCTATCCCTATTATGTTGGTTAGATGTACATTTTATGACAGCAACTATGTATGGATCTCAACATGATTTTACTTGTATATGAATGGATAATGTGTCTATGACATAATAGATGAAGATGTAGCAAATAACATGAGGGAACAATGGTTTATTCTTAGAAAAGTATGAGATCCCTACACTTTATTCTATTGTTTACACCTATAGGTTACATGTTGACAATATGTTTGATGAAGTGCTTGTCATGTCTAGTAGGGGTCTAGTTAAAGTCTCGTTGAGGTTATTGCTTTTGCATCATTATTTTCCTGTAATTTTATTGAGCTCAATCTTTCATTCCATTTTTGGCAATGGCCTGGGTTCTGGGCCTGAAAAAGTGGCTTAAATCTTGGGGTCACTGGCACAGAATTGGAAAGTTTGGTACATATTCACTGGCATGCAGGCCTATGAGAGTGACTTTAGGTCTCTGGTCACTCCCTTTCCCATAGCATCAGAGCAACTATGGCCTCAAAGGTCCAGAACAACAATGGGACCTAGGGATAACATGTCTGAGTAGCTGACTTGTCTCTTGAGGGTTTTGCTGATGATGTTGGATGACTGTGTGTGATGTTCCATCAATTCCAGTTCCTTAAGGTTGCCTAGGAGGTTGAATCTAATCATAGTAGCCTCTCGTCTCAAGTTTACCCCAGTTGGCATGATTACCTGGGTGGATGTGGGAGGAGGATGTTACAACTACTAATTTTAGTGATAATTCTTCTTTATGATATATGTTTTGATTACAATATTTATTTGATTGGGAAATTAAAGAAAAGTATCATCACACACACAACTCCACCAGATCCAATCCTTATTCCTAACTCTACTACAACATGAAATATGTTCATTCATATGACTCAACCATCCTCGATCTCTACTAATAGTAGTGCTTCTTGGATATGTTCCACTTTTCTTGCATGGTTGTAAATGACTCCCAAATAAACATGGGTTTCCTTAAAATGAAATCACATTGAAAGTGCCAAATTGTGTTTCTTTAGGGATTTTTCCACAAAGTCTATTACATGAGAGATCCAAAGATGCCAACATGGTTGATGCAGTGAACTCTTTAGGTATACCTCCATTTAAATTATTGTTTGACAATTCAAACTCCTCCAAAGTATGTATCTTACTAAGATATTTGGGGATTTGGCTTGTTAAGTCATTTCTAGTTAAATTCAAAAACCTTAGGTTTCTTAGACTTCCTATACTTTGAGGTATTTCTGCAATAATACTATTGTTGGATAGGTCAAAAATGATGTTTATGGCCAACCCATATGTGATAATATACTCATAACCTTTTATTACAACCCCTAAATAATCATATAGGGAATTAGCACTAAGTTTGGAACCATTAAGAATTCTAAATCCCTTGAGCATCTGAAGATTGGATGGTATTCTTCCACTGAACTTATTGTTGGATAAATCCAACACTTCCAACTAGGTCAAAATTTTTATCCATTGAGGAATAGACCCATGGAACTGATTATAACCAAGACTTAACTCTTAAATCATAAAAATATGGAAGGTAATGAGCAAGCTCACATGCTAATCCATTTTTCCTTAAATCCAATAATTAGAGCTTTTTACAAAGGGAAAAAGATGTTGGCAGGGTCCCAACAAAACTATTAGAAGCAGTTGAAAAAACTTGCACAGAAATTGGAAACGTTATATCCAGAGTACCACTCAATTTGTTCTCAGACACCTTTAATCTTTGTAATTTCATGCATTTGTTTAACTTTGGTGGTATTGTACCTGACAACGAATTGTTTGTTAATACCAAATCTATCAGAGAACTGAATTTCGTATAAAGTCTAGAATATTTCCATTCAACTAATTTGAAGACAAACTTAACTGTTGTAGTGATTCACATTCTCCCACATTATTGGGAATTGTACCAATGAGATGGTTACTCTAGAAAAAATGGTAGTTAACCTTTCTCAAATTGCAAATGCCATCAGGTATGCTACCCATTATTTTGTTGTTACTAATATGTACATAAGTCTACTTACTCTATTTTGTAATGCTTTCACGTATGTCATGGGCTAGCAGATTGTCACCAAAATGCAAAAGGATCAACTGGGTCAAATTTCCAATCACTCCAGGTATGTACCCTATTAAATTTTTCTTATGAAAGTAAATAATTTCAAGCATACTTAACTTTCCAATGCCATGATTGGAGATGTCTCTAGAAAGAGCATTCAAAGAAATATCTAAGTGCATCAACTGACTTAAATTTCCAATGCCATTGAAGATTACACCAAAAAGAGCATTATTAGAAATATATAAGTACGTCGACTGATTTAAATTGACAATGGAATTAGATATTGCACCTACTAAGATATTTTCTACCAAACTTAAGGTAAAAAGAACCCTAAGTTGACATATAGTCTTCGGGATGGATCCCTAAATTTTCTTATATCCTAAATCCAACCACTCAAGTTTGCTGCAATTTACTATTCTGTATGGGATAGAACCCAAAATAGTAGTTGTTCCATAAATAGACAGTTGAACAAGCTCCCTCAACTTTCCCAATTGTGGTGGTATTTTTCCTGACAATTTGTTATCCCCCATAAAAACAATCATGAGAGAAGAGGAGTGTCCTAGAGATGGATGAATGGTGTCGTCCAACTTGATGGATTTGAGAGCTAGGTACTCTAAGTTTTGCATTGATGTCAGTTCAAGAGGAATTGTCCCAGTACAGTTGTTAAATGATAGTTTGATCCATTGAAGGTGTGAAAAATTGCACAATAATTTTGGAATCGAACCCCATAGAAAATTATAGCTGAGGTCAAATATTCTCAATGCTTTAATTTGCCACACTTCTAGTAGAATTATTCCTATGACATTATTACTCGAGAGATTCAAAGTGTGTAATAGTGAAAGTCTACTTAGAGATGGTGAGATACTAACTTTCAATACCAAGCCAGGAAGTATTACAACAACCACTTTGTTCGTTCTCTTTCTACACCAGATCCCATTCCAGGAGCACACATCATATGCGTTTTGTGGTATCCAGTTGAGGAGGGATCCGAATGGATCATATATGACTACATCTCTAAATGATAAAAGTGTTTGCATGTCCCTTGTGTCGTGAAGTACGTCCATGGGTGACGTCAACTCAAAGTCCTACAACTTGAGTCCAACATTGTTCAAAACAAATTCACTAGGTTGAAAGGAAATTTGCCCATCCAGGGCATGGTATAACACATGTTCCCTATGAATACAAGAGGAATAATCTGGCTTCATTGAGTAAACACTCATAGATGCAGTTATTGAAGTTGCCATGATCACAAACTGTAAGAATTATCATCGCCACAAAATTTTGTTCAAAACAAAACCTTAATGCGACCTGTGAAACACACACACATATAAATAAAAATCTTCCAAAGAATGAGAAGCATATCATTGTCTACTCTCTCAAGTTGGTATCTCTTTCTCCCAGTGTCTGGATCAACTTGTTTGGGGTGGGCGGATCATGAATGATAGGATTACAGAAAAGGAAGTGTACAAATATATTTATTCCAAAATCCATTCACTTCCCTTTGAAAACTATACTACAAATATATGGGGTTGGGAAGTCCCATAAAAATCTAGTGCTTCACTTGGCTAATGCTACATAACCACATCTTGACATCTGAACTTGGGAAATTGTGCTAAAGAAAGGATTTGTGGACCTTGGAAAATGTTTCCTTTGTAGGATTGATGTTAAGGATTGCTTACACCATTTTCTTCATTGCACCTTCGTTGTTTCCATTTGGACAGAGGTTCCTCTTATTCTAGATTTCAATGTTCATATTGATTTCTCCTCCATCCATGCCTCCATTAAATCATACACTCTCCAAGTTAAAGCCTACAAGGTGGTCCCCCTTTATGTCATGTGGGGTATCTGGAGAACCTGAAATAATCTTATTTTTGAAGACATTTCTCCCAACACAACGGCTGCTTCCCTATGGATTGTGGCATATTTCATGGAAGTAGGTCCCTCGGTTCCCAAAGCTACATATAGATCAATTTCAATTGTTGATTTGGAAAAAATATTTTTGATTTGTTACTTTGATGGTTCCCACTCTGGTAGCCTTTTCGGTTGTGGAGTGTTTCTCCAACTATATCCCATTGTTCAATATCGATTCCATTGGTTTGGTGGTTTTGGAGACAAATGTCAGGCATAATTGTTAGCATTATGGGAAGCCCTTCAATGTTCTAGGTGGCTAGTCTTAGATACTATCCTAATCATCAGGGATTATCTCTTAGTGATAAATGGTTTCAGGGGAGACATGCATTTGAGGTCCCCTCTCTTTTTAACTGCGCTCAACTAATCTCAAACCTAAAGGAAACTTTTATTGAGGTATCTTTTCAACATGTATACATGGCACAAAACACTTAATTTGATATTCTTTCAAAGCGTGGGGTGTCTCTACTTCCTTGGAATATATTCTTTAAGGTGCTAGACAATGGATTGATCTATGGGCAGGGGAAGTTCAAAATCTAACCTTTGCTTCCTTGCAGTTCTTCTTTTGTCATCTGGTACTTTTGCACGCTTTTCCTTTCTGGATCATCCCTTCTATTTGACTGATTTTGTAGTCTTTCCCGTCTATTGTCATCATATTTACCTCTCTAAGAGGCAAGGTTTTATGTTTGCATAGTGGGTGTACGTAGCATTCCAGAGTAGTGATTAGAGATCAATTCAAAATAGCTTAGTTAAAGATTGAATCATATTTCTCCCAACATGAGAGAGGTGTTAGGCCGCATCCTGCTGGATGAGAAAGGCATGTCGGTTGGGTGTTTCATGCATTTAAATAGAATGATCAAACCATAGAACATGAAATATATAAAACCATAACATAATTTTTATAAATTTTAAATTTAACCAATGGGCTAAAATTAAAAAATATGTCATATTTTACCTCTATTTTACGCATTTCTGCATGACATTGATATGATATTGATTATATCCTAATATGTTTTCTAGGTTTCCCACTGTATATCAACATATTATCAAATTTTGTAAGTGTTAGGTTCAAAATTTGTGAAAGTTCCTTACATTGTCAAAAGCATTTAACATTTTTTGGAAATTCATTGCATTTTTAGATGGTGCTCAATGCTTTTGTTAAACTTGCCTCCTCAACTGCATGAAAGTGATAGGTTTTCAATTGTAACAATGCAAGTACACTCACATACAAGTAAACAAAGAATGGAAAAGTATACAACTATGAGAAGGGATTATCAGAACTATACACATATCTTTTATACTCTCTATTGTATTAGATATGCATAGGAGTATATAACTATTTTAGAGTGATCATGTTTGACCAAGTCTCTTATGGTTACAATTATAAAATATATATTTTAGGTGATTTATGACTGGATTCGTATTTTCTTCCTTCCTGAGACTTACTCTTATATTTTTTCTTTGAATAACATGATTTTCTCTAATGATGGGTGTGTAATGATTTCCAATAGAATTTCAAATTATATGAATAGAATTATACTAGATATAATTTCAAATTTATGAAGTCATTAAAAATATATTTAATTTAGATCCAATACCATGTCCAAAGATGAGTCTATTTTTGAACTAGTAAATTGGTCAAACTTAATCACATTGGTGTCTCAGGCTTACTCTAGTTCATCTGCTAGTTGTTGGAGGATATCATCAACTAGTTCTTTGGCCCTTTCAAAGTTATTGATGACTTTGATGAGGAGCATATATTGGGGTGCACTCACTCATTCTTGGCAGCTGTCTCTATCAGGCCTTGACATTCTCTCCTATGTTCAACACTAAGACTCATAGGTTCCTAGAATTTTTCTTGCATTTTCAATCCATTTAACACCTTCTATTAGTTAGGCATTTGGGTTTTCACTAGACACTTAGTTCTTTATGTTTTCCTACTGGAAATATTTTTCTAAGAGTTTCTTTTGTACTCCCATTTTGTACCAACTCCCATTGACAATTTGACTATTTAAATAATCTTAGATGTTGTATGTCCATGTTCTTGAGTGTAGTTATTATACCAACATAACAATATTTATTCAAACCAAAACTGGCAGAAGTCATATCACAGACAATTACATGTGCTTGGTCAACTCAACTACAAGATGCAAAAGCACATACAATGTTATATATGTTTGTCCCCCAACTTTCTACATGTTGTAATGATCATATATAGGATGGCCAAATACCACAAGCTTGTTCTCTACAGTATGATTTTTTCCTTAAGTCTCTTGCACTGCTCCAAACACCTCTCTATTACCTGAATTAAAACTTTTCTCATAATATGTCTCAAGAGTCGATGATTGGTTCCTCAATGATATATCTTCAAATTTATAATTTGGGTTGCTATTATTATGATTCATGGACTTATGAAAGTTTATTGTGCGTGAATATTTGAGTAAAATTTGACGGTATTGATGCGCAAATGTGAGCATTAGAGTCTTAATATGTAACTAAATCATTTGGCATGACAAGAGTATCCCTACGTGGTCAAAAATATCCTTTCTTTTGATGGTTCCTAGACATTAGTGGAGGCTCAACATCTTCATCTTGTATATTTGGTCACAGAGGATAAGACATCAATATTCAGAACTAAAAAAACATTTCATAAAAAATTGACAGGTTAAACAATGTAAACATATAGTTTGACATTCTTCTTATTTCTTTTAACGGACAACTCTAATAACTTGGATTTTTGAAAGGAAAATGACCTATGATGACAGCTTCATCTCTCAAATTTCAATACCTACAACGATTCTTAAAGAATCCTATAATTTACAACCATAGTTGGCGATTTGAAATGTTCAAGCTAGATATACTATTCTTTATGAAATTACATGTATGGCACAAAAAATATATGCTCCAATCATTATAATAATATAAAAGATGATGATGGTGGAAAACAATTCAAATGAATATGATTTGATCATGTGCACATGTCTTAGTTTAATTTAGTGCATATTATATAAAACATGGAAGATTTATCGAGGCACTGGGCATTGAAGTGCAAACAAATGAAAATTGGAAATTGCAAGGAGACCTCCATGATCAAGATGATGTATGGAGATATAAAAATTCATTTAGTTATACTTGGTTTTCAGAACATGATAATATTTTATATAATACAATTATTTTACAGTATGGCATGTGAAATGATTATCGAGAATACCAACTATGATACTTTGTCTTACCTATGGAATGCAATTGCAATAGCTACCATAGAGCCTTCTTGTCTACATTAACGTAGGTGACAAGAAAATCCGTTAGAAATATGTTTACTATAGTTGCAAGTTTATGGGTATTCTTTTGTGTATTTGCATAAGGAGGTGGGCGTACACTAAAAATATATGAAAAGGTCTACCCCAAAGTTTATAGTGTAGTAGAAAATGTATTTGAATGGTGTTGTATCCCTTAGTTTTCAATTGATCTACAACAAATTCCATTTCTAGACAAAAGCAAATCCTGCAATTTTTTGTTACAACAAGTAGATTAGTAGACTTACCGATGAGTTGCTTCCTACCATAATTTAAGCAAGCATTTACATAAAAAATGATAGGATAAGATGTAAATAAATGTAATTACCAAGAGTTCCTTTCC
Organism: Pinus taeda; assembly: GCA_000404065.3. Lineage (NCBI taxonomy): Eukaryota > Viridiplantae > Streptophyta > Pinopsida > Pinales > Pinaceae > Pinus > Pinus taeda. The sequence continues at coordinate 78,868 of APFE031501534.1, read as the reverse complement.
ACCATTATTAATGTAGGAGTGAAATTGTAAATGTGTAGACATCTCAATTTATTTGTTCCTTCCAAATCAAGACTATAGGATTCAATTTTTCTATTAATCACTATTAATTTAGCATTGACCAATGCAAGTTATAATTATTTATGTAATTTTTTCTAGAGCATAATTTATAACTTGAATGGCATGCACTAAGTTTCCTTGCAACACTTGTTTTAAATGAATTATTAATTTTCCATTCAATACATTTACATATAAAAGTGTTCAAGATTTTGTAATTAGAGTTATTTATTTCTATAAGAAGGTTCACATATATGAGTTTAATTGTCAACATTTTGGAACCATTATCTAGATTCATTATCAAGACATGCAAAAAGTATATAAAAAGCGAATGAGAATAAATAATGCATATGTATGTTTAAGAAACCTTTAAAACTAACTAAGAGAAATGTAAATAATATATATATATATATATATTATATATAATATATATATATATATATATAGATATATATATTAATTATTATATTTTGTATTAATATATTATATAAATAAGTTAATTTTTATATATAGTTAATGAAACATAAAGGGATATATATTAAAAATTTGATAGATTTAATAGAATTAAGAAATAAAATATGAAATGTGGGAACTAGATGATATATATATATATATATATATATATAATATATTTATTAATATTTAAGAGAACATAAGGAATGAAGGATGGGAAGGGATGAGAGCGAATGAAACAAAGGGAAAGGAAGGAAGTAAGGAATGAAGAATGGGAAGGGATGAGAGGAATAAAACAAAGGGAAAGGAAGGAAAAAAGAAAGGAGAGACATAAAATAGAGTTGAGATGGGTGAAGGGAAATATATATGGTAATAAGAGGTAAATAAGTAATTAAGAAACAAAATATTGAAAAGGAACAAAAAATGGTCTATATTAGAACACTATCTATGATTCATAATGAGTAAGGGAACGAATTACTACTAATGTCAAGGTCATTGTTTTTATTAATTTTATGAGGGTGCTTTTTTATTTCAAGGGCTTCTCTAATCATATGTTTATAATAATGGTTTTTTTTAGTAATGATATTTGTATCTTTTAAACATATATGATGCTTAGTGGTTTTCACATGCTTTGATAATGCATAATCTTTTTACTCTTTCATGCTTAATATCAGCACCATGTTCTTTAATTATAACTTTTAGCAAGTGTCTTATTTCACTAGTATAGTAGTAACCACAAGAGAAAATGATTTCATAAATGCCTTCAAATTAGAAATAATATATATTGTCTTTGACATATTTCATATTATGTCTAATAGTGTTGATAGGTCTGAAAGAAGTTATGATTTCTTTTTGTTTTAAAATCTTAGCAATCTTATTAGTAATTCCTTTAATGTGAGCGAGGAACACTTTCTTTCCATAGTCAAGTGTCTTAGGGTTTTTTTTGTCTAAATTATTAGTAGCTTTATTAAGGGCACTAAATATATCTTTCTTGCTAAAGCCAAGATTCCTGAAGACCTCAATCAAGTGGTTTCTTTCATCCTCATAAAAATCTTCTTCGTAGATTCTAAATGCTCTAGTGGCTAGGGTTTTAATCACACCAATATTTTGTGTAGAGAAGTAATAGGAATCAACATGAAGGTAATTTTAGATATAATAAAAAAATTAACCATAATCAAAATTTCACCTTAGTGTTCCCTTCCCCTACTTCGGGATATGTTGGTTATTATTATTATTATTATTATTATTTAAAAAAAAAAATTTGTTGGCAAAGGTGGTACTCTCATTTTCTATTATCATATCAGAAAATTACAGCAAAATTGGTGGAGACAGCTACCCGCCCACCAAGGGAAACCGAGTAGGGTGTCCAACTGAAGTTCTTAACAGCAAACCAAAAAAAGAAATACCGCATTCTCTTATTCCAGGCTAAATAAACATTACAGTCCTTCCCTGGTTTAATTCTGCTGATATGCATATAGAGACTATCTATTACAAAATGAGGGAGGCTGACTAGATTATCTAAATACCGCAAATTCATCAAAAGGAAGACAAGAACTAAAACTACTCAACTACATTAGCAAGGATTGGAGAGTCCTCCTTGTTGCTCTTCTGCTAGCTGGCCTTGAGCAATTGTTGGATCTCATCTAGTTGCTTCCCTTGCATCTCCATGGAGATTTGCAGAATGTGGAGTTCATGTCTCAAGTTAGGACCACCCTGGGCCATCTCAGCCATTTCAGAAGCCACCTGCTCCAATGCTTTGGCCAGCAACCGTTTCATTACCCAGTAAATATGTAAGGATTGTTTGAAAAGAGACATCCTTCCTCTCGTATTACCAGGGTCATGTACCAGCAGCTCCCAATCCTCCATTTCTGAATCCGATTGAGCTTGTAATGCTTCCTCTTCCATATTTTGGATGATTCGCCTGATTTTAGGATTGGTATTCTGAACGTAAGCTCGTTCTGTCCGCTAAATTTTATGCTCGAAGGTTTGTCTGGCCCTCCTGCCAGGACGGCTGCTCGACTCAGGTTCCTCTCCCTTACCGCCCCGAGCTTTGCTGGCCTCGCTGTTCTGACCACAGATTGGGGCAGTCTCGCGGACACCCTGGCGAATCCTCCTCCGACGCCCGCGCTGTGGAACCCGTCTGCAACGCCGGCTCCGCTGGCTAACCCCCATAGCATACTGTTCCCATTCCTCTGCATTCATACTCTGGTCGCGGCTTCCATCCTCGTCTGAAGTATCAGGGATTTCAAAAACTTCGTCCGGGTCGTCATCCTTCACAACCCCTTTTCCTTTCCGGTCAAACTCCCTAGTTCGCGCAGCTTCCATTTCCTCCGCCAACCGAGCCTTCTTTCTTGTTTCCATAGATCCGTTCACAGAAGGAAAACTATGAGTAATGTAGGAGGCTCTCAGATGACCTGTGACTCCTCTCGCGCTGCTAAAGCTAACTGAAATTTTCTGAGGTTGGGTGCTTTGCATGCAGGTTTTTATAGAATCCCAGAACCCGCTCCTGCTATCAATCCGACTGTCCGAATCTTGCCATCTGTTCCTCCAAGCGTGGCAATTCATATCAACCATTCTGTTGGATTTATTCCAATTTACAGTCCCTGACATGTACTCGCCATTTCTACACCAATTCGAATCGATGGTTGGGTTTATGTGAGGCGGATTTTTCCCCTCAGATTTCGTACCTTCTCGATGTGATCTCCCATGGCGATCACCGATCCCTTCTCTCGGTCCTTTCTGACATTCCTTAATTGCCTGTCCTAAATTCTGTCCTTCCCCAATGCTCCGCACGAGTATTACCATTTGCATGGGGATCCTAATCATAATGAGCCTGCGTGGTCTGGATGCTCCACGTCCCTCTGGTGCTCCAGCTCATCGCTCTCCACCTTTCTACCTGTGGCTTGGTCATGATCGACCTTGATTATGGTTGCCAGGTCCATGCATTCCTTGTGCCCACACACCGCTCTCCATTGAACATCCACCGAGCTGCTGCGGCCTCTGCATCCCCAGTTAGCCAAGAAGTCAGCTGCCTGGTTTCCTTTCCGCCTCACATGGTTTATTACCTTATACTCAATGCGTTGCAGGAGATCGGCAATTTCCTGAACTATTCCGGCTGTTCGCCAACTATTTGTGACTTTTTCCCAATTCCGGCCATTGCTGAGCTTCTTCAGCATTTCCACCACGATCTGAGAGTCCCCTATGATTTCTAGATTAAAGTAGCCATTTCTTACCGCAATTCGTAAGCCTTGATGCAGAGCCCAGAACTCTGCCTCATTATTTGTCATTCCCCCCCCCTAATCTGCAAAAATCCATCTTACCTGATTACTGCTGTCCCTGAAAATGCCTCCAAAGCCTGCTTCACCTGGGTTCCCCTTCGAGGCCCCATCGAAATTCAATTTGATGAAATAATCTTTGGAATAGCAGAATTTATCTAGGCTTTGGGTCCGCATCCCATGGTTGGGATTCTGTTTATGAAAAACCATTTCGAATTTTAAATTTAATCTGTTCAATATTTCTTCCTCCACCTGGTTGGCCTTCCAATCTTCCCCAACCCATTTATCCACCAAGATTATTTCTCGCAGTAGCTTGATTGCTTTTTCCCAAATGAATTCCAACTCCTTTGCTGAATTCTGGAATATCCTGCGATTTCTCTCCTTCCAAATCATCCAGAGGATAAATCCGGAGATGAGGTCCCAAGCTCTTCTGACCACTTTGCATTGAAAGATTTCCTTATTCCATTGAAAAACCACTTCATTGAATTCGCGAGGGGCATTTTCAGGTTTACCAAAAGTTCATTTGGTATTTAGCCACAGGGTCTTGGCAAAGGGACAATTTATCAGCAGATGGTTTCTCGTTTCCCCCTCCGAATTACACAGACAACATCTCGATGGGCCAATAAAACCTTTCTTTTGAATTCGATCCCAGGTAAGGATTTTGTTTTTTGATGCTAGCCAGATAAATATGGAGACTTTCGGCCACCAATTCCTTTCCCATACTATTCTCCAGTCAGGGTTCTCTTCGTTTCTAGTTTGCGAGGAGGTTAGGAAGTAGGCCTCCTTAGTAGTGAACGAGCCCTTCATTGAATTCCCCCACCGGAGAATATCCCTGCCATTGTGAGCTTTAATCTTTCTTGACTCAACCTCCTTCCTGTAGGCTTCTTTTTGGTCTGGACTGAACTCTCTGTCCCACTCCATCAGATCAACCCATATTCTCCAACTTTCTTCTGGGTTATTAGCTTTCCAATAGTCTCTGACGTGAGGTCTATCTCCTCCTATTTTGTCACGGATCTGTTGGAGTCCCTGGATGGTGCTCAGTCTTTCCTTCTGATGCCATTTATCCTCCTAGAAGTTAGCTTCCTCACCACCTCGTATCTCCCAAAAGGTATGCTTTTCAACCAGATCCCTGTTAAGATGAGCTAGGTCCCAGATAGATGACCCTCTAGGGGTTTCCCTTTGCCTTAAGATTTCCACTGCAGTTTCAGGCATATTATATTTTTCTTTCCATATAATTTTCCACAAATCATTTCCCCCCCTGAGCCATCTCCACCAAAGTTTCGCTCCCAACACCTTATTGAGAATCTCAGGGTCTCTCAACCCCAGTCCTCCTTTCTCCTTTCTTTCAGTTAACTGGCTCTAGGAGGCTAAGGCCCATTTTTTCTTCTGATCAGCCCCTCTCCATATACATTTTTTAATGAGTTCTCTTATCCTTGCGCAAATACCTAGGGGGCTGCCATTATTGATAAAGGGTAGACAGGGATGCTTGAAGGACAGATTTTTCCAGAACTATACGACCAGCTATGTTTAAAGTTCTGAAGGCCCAATTTGCCACCTTGTTGCTTAGCTTATCTATAATTCCTTGCCAATTTTTCATCTTTTTGGATGTAAAGTCCAAGATGTTGCCCAGGTATTTAGTAGGAAGTTCGCCCCTCCTGAAACCCAGAAGTCTTGTGAGGTGGGCTTTGACCTAATCCACAGTGTTAAATATGAAGACACAGGATTTGTCCCTGTTGATTTCCAGACCTGAAGCCTCCGCAAATAGATCCAAGATTCTTCTGAGGTGTTTTACCTCTTTGACTGTTGGTTCCCCAAACAACATGATATCATCAACAAATTGCTGATGAGTTAAAGGCGGATTATTTCCCCAGAGCTTAAGACCTTTTATTTTATTTGCTTCTCTTTCTTTCTTGATGAACCGACCCAGTCCTTCAGTAGCTAGAATGAACAGGAAAGGAGATAATGGATCTCCCTGACGAATACCTCTAGAGGCAGAAAATGTTTTCGAGGGGGTCCTGTTCACCAGAATAGAAAAACTTGGGGAGGAGATAAAACTATGAATCCAGTCAATCCACCTCCTACAAAAACCGAAACTTTCCAGGACTTCTCCCAAATAGTTCCAACTTAATCTATCATACGCCTTCGACAGGTCTAGTTTAATCATCACACCCTTCTGTTTTTTGACTTTTAAGGAGTGAATAACTTCTTGAGTTACAACCAAGCCATCAAGGATCTGCCTTCCTTCAACGAAACCTGTTTGTTCAGCAGAAATTAACTTATCCAGCAGGGGTTTTAATGTCTTGGCCATCATAGATGTTATAATCTTATAAATAACATTGCACAACGCTATGGGTCTGAAACCATTAGCATCTTCCAGATTATCACCTTTAGGGATTAGAGCATAGAAAGTGGAGTTAATGGCAGGCCAAACCTTCTGGTTCATCCTAGATTCTTCTACCAGCTCCAGAATCTCTTTTCTTAGGAAGTGCCAACCTGCCTCGAAGAAGTCATCTGTGAAGCCATCCGGGCCTGGAGCAGTACCTTTCTTCATTGCTTTCACAGTTTCCTCTATCTCCTCTAAAGTGGCAGCTCTCATCAACGCTTTATTTTGGTCTTCAGTGACTAAACGAGGAATGGCAAAGCAAATTTCCTGGATTGCATGCATTCTATCAGCTTGGGGTTCACTTAATATTTCCTTATGATGATCCATAAGGACCTGTTCAATTTCAGCTTGCTCAACCACTCTGTTCCCATTCTTATCTTTGATAGAAAGAATCATGTTTCTCTGTCTATGTTTGATCATAGCTTGATGGAAGAATTTAGAGTTTCTTTCCCCTTCCTTTAACCATTTTATTCTCGATTTTTGTCACCAGAGGATTTCCTCTTGCTTCCTTCTTTCTTCAAGTTTGCCGAGAATTGCCCCTTCCTTACTAATGCTTTCCTCTGTTCTGCCTTCCAGAATCATTTTCTGCTGAAGAGTTTCCATTTCTTTTTCCAAATTTTGTTTGTCTTCCATAATATTGCCGAACTCCTTCTTGTTCCAGTTTTTGATTTTTTCCTTCAACTCTTTAAGTTTCAACTGAAACGTACGCATTTTTCCTTTGCCCTGAATAGTGCTTTGCCTCCACCATTCTTCAACTTTTTTGATAAATTCGGGGTCTCTTAACCAGAAGGCTTCAAAACGAAAAGGTCTTTTTCCCTGGTTCACTTTAATGTCTACCTCAAGTCTAATTGGCCAATGATCAGACCCTAGGGAAGGTATTATCTTTGCTTCTATAAAAATATCTTTGCTCATGGTACCTTCAGAAACTAGGAATCGATCAAGCCTGGAGGCAATTTGATTTTTACCCCCCCTCCTGTTATTCCAGGTGCAAATCCCATTAATAGTCTGAATGTCTACTAGTCTGAGATCCTCTATCAGTTCATTGAACTTATCCATAAAGTGATCCATCTTTCTTATCCCTCCCTTCTTTTCTTCTAAAGATCTGATTAGATTAAAATCGCCACCAATTATCCAGTCAACTTCTGGATATAACCTACGAATGATTTTCATACTATTTAGGAAGTTTTCTTTTTCACCTGGAGAAGGAGGTCCATACACCCCTGAAATGACAACCTGCTCTTTAGTTCCTACTATTCTACCTAGGCCAGTAAGGATTCTACTCATACTGGTCCAACTGTCTAAGATGATATCATTCGGGTTGCACAGAATTGCAATACCTCCTGCAGACCCAATGGCATCTTGTCCCATAACTTCATAATGCATTTTATTCTTGTCCATGATTTCTTCAATTTGTTGAACAGAAATTTTTGTCTCCTGTAAAATCATAATACTAGGTTTTTCTTTTTTCAATTTTTCTTTCAAATACCTCTGCTTACCTTGCTATTCAGGCCCCTTATATTCCAACTGATCACAATCATTTAAAACTTTTGGAAGGAAGGGAAAAATACCTCTGACAGAGGTATCACTTTGCCTGAGTTTATCAACGTTTCTCCCACAGTCTGGATAGTTTCATTCATCGGTTTCCGGCCTCGTTTCCTACTGCTTTTGCCAGAGCCATCCATTCCCGCCTGTCCATTCCCTTGATCGGTTCCTGTCATTATCTGCTTGTCTAAGTTCTGCCCTTTTTTTTCCTTATATTTATGAAATACTTCCTTGTACAATTGTTTCTGTTTCTCAGGTATGAATCTTCTATCTAGATATTTCCATTCTTGGATTAGCTGTTTCATTATTCTCTCCTCCTTAATCTCACCTTCAACTTGATTTTCCACCTCCATCGGGGATTGTATTACCGTATCCTCCATATTTCCTTCTGTCTGTTCTCCAGAACTTTGTCCTGAGTTTATTTCCTTCCCTTTACTTTCTCCTGTAATATCCATTAGGGAATTCCCAGGGTCCTCGTCATCTTCCAGATTGACTTCATAATCTTCATTTTCACTCTGAAGAGCCTGAAACTTGTTTTGGTTTATTGTGATACCGGATTTTCCTTGAGGTTGGGATTTTGTTTTTTCTCGACTCTGCCTCTTTCTTCTTGTGACCTGTTGGAAACCCTTATCAGTCTCCTCCAATTTTCCTGTATTTCTCTGATGTTCTTCCTGACCTCTTTTCAATTCATCCTCCTTATTTAACGGGCATTGTCTATACAGGTGACCATATTCGTGGCATTTTCATCTGAAAGGGATGTGTTCATAATCTACTGGTTTTTGCCACACTTCGTCATGATACTCCACCTCGACATGATCTGGGAGGGGTTCAACTAGATTCATGTAAACACGGATCCTCGCATATGAGTTATATTTACCTCGCTTTGTAGCTTCTGCAACTTTAACAAAGCTCCCGATTGAATTCCCTATTCCTTCAAAAATTTCGAGGTCCCAAAATTCATCAGGGAGTCCAAACAGTCTAACCCAGATTGGGGCTTCCAACAGCTTTTCCTTTTCTGGGTTGTATCTCTCCTCCCAGTATTTCATGAATAAGCCTGCATTGTTCATGAAGTAAGGTCCTTCTTCAAAGACCTTGTTCCTGTCTTCCAGATTCGTGAAGATAGCTGTGAAGAACCCTTGGGCTCCCAACTTCAGGTCTATGTGACCCTTCGGTTTCCACCTTTGGTCAATCCATCTGTATAGCTCTTTCTCCGGTGGCCAATAGCCTATGAATTTGCAGATCAGGGCATGATCTTTCATGTAGCTGTTATATATCTCAAGCTTGTTATTGGGGATAACATATCTTGGCCTTTTTTGTGCCCGTGGTAGGCATTTTCCTTTCATCCTTTTCTGCCACAGATTGCCCATGACTGGGGCATAGTTTTCCTCTGATTCTGCTGCATTCCACTTGCACTATTCTCCCCCGTTACTACATTCTTGAAGGAGGGGATCTCTCCCCTCCCCGTAGGGTTTTCCATTTCCCTCTCAGCTCTTGTCCCTTAGAAGTTAACCCTAACAAAAACTGAAAAAGAAACTGCTTACCTGACAAGCAGAAACACCTCTGACCTGCTCCCCGGCCTGACCGCTGCGACAAATCTTCTCCCACATTCGCCGCCGGTCCGATCCGTCTGCTGCGTCGTCTGCAAACCCTAGCAGCGCGCCAGCCTTTCTCTCGCCCTCTCGCTTCATTCAATTAGCACTTGTTAGAATAGCTTATTATTATTTAATTTTTACTTTGGGAAATATTATCAATTAAATTTAAAATTTATTAAATTTTTTTATAAATTATTTTATCCCAAAAATAAGATTATATGTGTTATAAAACTCTATTTATTTTATACTTGTGTGTGTATGTGACTAGGTTGAGCCTAAGTTGGGGCTAGTCCATTCATTGGATGGAAGAATAATGATCCACCAAAAATGGGATGATTATCACCATGATTGCATGAAGCTAGATTGAGCCTTAATGTTTATTAGGTAGTTTAATTCCTCCAAGGTGGCTTCCATCCTCAATCACTCTCTGAGGTTTGAACCTATTACCTGGATGGGAATAAACTTCATGCAAAGAAACTAATATACATCTAATGGGCACTTTGACTGATTCATTTCCTCAGTAGATGTGGACTTGAGAATATTGAGATATTTGATTCCTCAGTAGATGTGGAGTTAAGATGGATCTATACAATAACTTTTTTTTAATCAATATTTTTGAAATGTTAAAAATGGGATAAACAGGTGACAATAAAATATTTTTTAATTATAGATATATTTCATGTCATACTAAATAAATAAATAAAATTATATGTTATTTTTCAAGTGTATATTAAGTATTGAAGGACTTACTTTCAATAATTTTATTTCTATTGATGTAAAATTAAGGTGAAAATTGAAATATTTTATTTATGGATAATATTGATTTTTTTATTACTAACATTTTTTAATTTGTTAATGTAAGTATTATTTTATTATTTTTAAATGTATTGTTATCAGACAACATCTCCCTTGTCATCTCCATGAGTGTTAACCATACAATTCTATAAGCATTCCAATATAATAATAAATAAAATGTAAAGGAAAAAAGTTGTTAACCATAAGTAACATGTAAAAGGCAAAAAAAAGGGGTTTACAAATTGTTTAGTAAAATAAATTTGCATATATATATATATAATATATATATATATATATATATATATATATATATATATATATATATATATTATATCATCAAAAGCATCATTTTTCTCAACCACCTATATGAAATCCAATTAATAATTTTATTATTATATCTTTCTTATTATATTTTTTCATGTAACAAAACACCCACTTTCTAGCTTGTAAGTAAGCACAAAATATTGTTCTACTTTCTTACTTGTAAGTAAGCACAAAATATTGTTCCACTTTCTAACTTGTAAGTAAGCACAAAATATTGTTCGAGTCTCAAAGTTGTATAACAAGAAGGCTAGAAAACATTACAACAATATACTCAATATGAGCTCCAACAATATACTAAATATGAGTTGGACATGTCATTTATGAGAATTAAACCTAGGTGGGGAGGATAACAATCATTCTTCCTCCCCACGTAAGATAACCCAATTGACAATTTTATGAAAAATATTATAGTTGCTTACTATAATTTATTGGTGGAGATAGATCAAACCTTCAAGTTATTTGGGGAATTGGTATACTCCATAATATGTTTGTTGGTATACTCCATAATATGGTTGTGCCTTGGGGAGCATCACCCAATTTCTAGCATCTTCCCACAATATCCTCACACTTACAACCCCAACAAATCCAATCCCCAATCCCAATCCTAATGAAAATAATGAAACATGTTCATCTACACGACTTAGCCATCCATTTCCTTTAGTAATGGCAACACCTTTCATTGTGTTACTCTTTTGTGTTTCCTTACACAGTTGCAAAGTATATCTGCATAAGCATTTGTTTCCTTCAAACGAAGTCTCATTGAAAGTGTCCATCTGTGTTCCTTTTGGGATTTCACCACAAAGCATATTCCATGAAATGTCAAGAGATGCCAACATGGTTAATGTAGAGAGCTCTTGAGGAATGATTCCACTTAAAGAATTTCTTCATAAGTCCAACTACTCCAAAGTAGATATCTCACTACTTGAGTTTTAGGGATTGGTCCCTTAAGTTGGTTTCTAGATAAATTCAATAGTCTTAAACTAATAAGACTTCCTAAGATTGTTGCTAGACAAGTAAAATATGGTATTTGCAGCTAGCACATATGTTAAAAGATATTCAACTCCCTTTATTTCCATTCCCATATCCTCATATAGTTTATTAATACTAAGTTGAGAAGACCTAGGAATTCTAAACCCTTTTAGTCTTTGGAGGTTGGATGGTATTCTTCCACTGAATTTGTTGTTGGATAAATCCAACACTTGCAATTGAGTGAAATTTGTAATCCACAGAGGAATGCCACCAGAAAGCTTGTTATAACCCAGAATTAAAACTTTTAAGTCCTTAAATAATACCAGGTATTGAGGAAGCTCCCTGTTAATCCATTTTTTCTTAAATCCAACAGCTGAAGTTGGGTACACATGGCTAAAGATTCAAGCATGATCCCAAAAAAAATATTAGAATAAGTAGAAAGGATTTTCAAAGACACCGGAAAGTCTATCTCTGATATGCGACCAGTCAAATTATTTTCACCCAAATTTACAACTGAGTTAACTTATTTCTTGGTGTATGCCACCCGTTAAATTGTTGCTATCAAAGTATAGGCTTTTCAAGCCTTCTAACATATTTGTACCGAGATTTAGATACGTTAACTGATTCAACTGGTAAGGGATTCAGGAATGACACCAGAGAACGTATTTACACCCAGTGATAACAAGCTCAATTGACTCAAATTACCAATCACTTCAGGAAAAACAAAGAATCTCGACGACAAAAGTTGTTTCGTTTTCATTTTGGTTGGTACGTGGGGCCAAATTGACGAGGACTCCGGGGGTCAGGAAAAACAACAAAGGAAGAAAAATTGTTTCAGTTCACATGATTGTTGAAATTAATATTGAACTAATTGGTTAAACCAAATTGACCAGGAATCAAGAACTGCAAAGAAAGACTAATAGTTTAAAAAGGAAAGACGAATAGTAGGTGGGAATCAGTTGTCTGTATGGAAATTTTTGCGAGTGGTGTGGAAATTTCGAATGGAAGAATGTTAGTGACGAAACGAAAAAAGATATTGACAGGTCACCGTATTCAATTCAGTACGCGAAGCCGAATTTACGAGCACTGCGCGTGTCAGGAAAAACAACAAAGAGAGACAAATCGTTTCGCGTGGTCCCCGAAATTAACGGTTTCTGTATTGAATTTGGTGGTGTGCCATAAATTATTTCCCCCGAAAGCCGAAAAAATATAAAATAAAACAAATCGTTTGGACCACTACCATTTTAGCGGTTTTAGTATGATTATGTTATTGATTATCTAACTGATTTTTTCAAAATATAACTAGAATTTCTATAACTTTCAAAATAAACCAATTTAATTGGTATGTTGTTGTAATGGAAATCATTAATTTAATTTAATAAACATAACTATCTTTATTCAAATTGTGAAAATAAATATAGATGGCTTGACAAGGTAAAGTAAGCAACAAATGGGAGTATGGAGAAACACAAGACTAGATTTGTGGCCAGAGGGTTCTCTCAGGTGGAGGGAATTGATTATGAGGAGACCTTTGGTCTAGTTGCAAGTTACTCTTCAATCAAATCAATTCTAGCACTATCAGCGTAGATGGGATGGAAGATACATCAAATGGATGTGAAGGCAACATTCCTCAATGGAGTGATTCATGAAGAGGTGTATGTTGAGCAGTCGGAAGGATTTGAGACCTTCAATAGAGAGTCACATGTGCGCAGACTCAATTGAGTGTTTTATGGATTAAAACACACACCCTGAGCTTGGTACACCAAGATTGACAATTATTTCACCATGTTGAGCTTCATGAAAAGTGAAGCAGATGCAAACCTTTACCATATTGTGGTTGAAGGTAAATTGTTGATTATAGTATATATGTCAATGATTTAATTCTAACAGGTGACAAGAATCTGGTAAATCTTACTAAGAGGATCTTGCAAGAGAATTTGAGATGAAGGACCTGGGGCGCATGCGTTATTTCCTTGGTATGGAAGTATGGAAAAAAAATGAGGAATTTTTTGTCTCTCAGATCAAGTATGCCAAAGAGATACAGAAGAAGTTACCCATGGAAAGAAACAAACCCATGGAGACTCCTCTAGCAGGGAATTGGAGGAAGGAAGATGCTACTTCAGGTTAAGTAGTGGAGGCTATTCTTTAAAGGTAGCTTATGGGTTCACTTATGTATTTGGTGAACACACGACTAGACATATGTTTTTCAGTTAAATAGCTTAGTAAAGCAATGGTTAAGCCAACCAAAATCTATTGGAATGCGGCTAAACATGTGTTGAGATACCTCAAAGGCACCACTCAGTTTGGTATTTGGTATAGACAGACAGAGGGAGTGAAGCTTAAAGGATTCACAGATGCAGATTGGGTAGGGAGTGCATTCGACATGAAGACCACATCAGACGGGATATTCAGTATTGGGTTAGTAGAAATTTTTTGGTACAATAGGAAGCAGAGATTAATTGCATTCAATTCGAAAGAAGAAAAGTACATGGGGGTTAGTCAAGCAACTTATAAGGCTATCTATATGAGGAAGATCCTTGTTGGGTTATCTGGTCAACATATGGATCCTATAGTGATTTACTTTGACAATAAGAGTCGTATCAAACTCTCTGAGAATCCATTTTTTCATGATCGGTCCAAGCATATCAACATCTAGTATCACCATCTACGATATTGTGTGCAAAAGAGAATCATGTTATTGGAGTACATTTCTACAGAGGAATAGGATGCAGACATGTTGACTAAGGCACTGTCAAGAGGAAAATTCAAGTTCCATGGAGGCGGGATTGGGGTTTCTAATAATCCCTTTCTTGTTGAGAGGTAGTGTTGAAAATGCAACAAGAAAATCCTAATTTAATTTTGTCCTTGAATTAAATTAGGAATAAAATTGTAATTGGACATCACAAGACAACTTGTACAAGTTAACTAAGTTAAATTTACTTATTTGGCTTAGTTAATTCAAGTTGAGGATCTAGATAGAGTAATGTAGAGTGTCTACTACATTATAGGAGCCCTGGTTAAGTTTATTTTGAGTTGTAATTAATTAATTTAGTTTAATTGAGTTAAAGTTAGTTACACTAGTTCCAATTTATGCACGAACTAGTCAGTGGCCAGACACTCGGGTGCTTCTTCATGTGTTCAACCAATTAACTGATGATTCACTCATAAATAACTCATGCATTTCATATATGAGAGTTATCTAGTTGAGATTGGAGTTTAGGACAATGTATTATTAGTTGTATAATCAGTTGAATTGTAAAGGTGGTGCATACAGTCAGAGGAAAGCCAATAAGAATTGCACAGTTCATATTGACTAATTTCCCTAATTAATAGGGGGCTAATTCCTAAGGAAACATCGCAAGGAAACAAAGACTTAGGAAATCGAGAAATTAATTAAGTATTGGCTTGGGTTTGTCTAGGAAGTTGTGAGATAGATAGAGATAGTGGAGAGGTTTCTTAGGCTTGAGCAAAGGATTGTAATCTTCTCATATTTTCTGACTAATTCAATATACAGATAGCAAGGGTTTTTAGCTATGGTGTTCCCTAGGAAATCATTGTGTAATGTGTTGATTGAATTCTTTCTCTTGTATGCTTCTTGATTTCACAATTTCTTAATTGTTTCTGCTGATGAGTAGAGAAGATTCAAGTCTATTGTTTTAGTAAATTACAATGAGCAATTTGAATCTATAAGGAATTTTTCCACTCTTTTCCATCTTAACTAATAAATTCATCTCAATATCCTCACCAAGAACCCATCTAACCTTGTTCTCTGGAGCTTCACACATTCACACTATCAAAGCTCGATTTTCCATTTTAACCACTAGATTCATTTGAATATCCTTACCAAGAACCAATCTAACTTTGTTCTCTGAAGCTTCACACATTTACACCCCTTATGACGTAGATTTACCTTTGAATAAAATCTCTTCACCATAACTTCATTGACACTACTGAGTCCTAGGTTATTTGAAACCTATTTTTAAATCCAATACTTCATTCTAAGTCTTCAAACAAAGCTAAATATGCCATGGAATTCCCATGATCCCTACATCTCTAATATGAAGGGTTTATGAGAAGTAAATTCATCAACGATGAAAAACTTATGAATTAACTTGAATAAAATGAATCCTTTCAGTTAATTAATCAAAGACTTTACATCTGTATTTTGTTTTTTAATAAGAAAAGTGTGTGTGTGTGTGTGTGTGTGTGTGTGTGTATAGAGAGAGAGAGAGAGAGGATTCTCCAATTTTCAAATTTACAAGTCAATTATTCACCCTGCTATGGGGGGAGGGTAGCACAAGATTTGAACCCAAGATCTCTAGTTCATTGAGACTTCATTCCACGACCATCGCCACTTGAGCTACCCCAGTCAAACAAAATTTCTTTTTGTAAGATTGGTAAGGCTACATTTTCATAATGTCCAATATATCGCCTCGATCGGGGTAGGGAATTAAACCAGTGACTTCACATAAAGAAGTTCCTTAACAAAGCACCCAATTACCATCTATCCAACACCCCGTACACTAATAAGAAAAGTATAATTGAAAACATAATCGTTAAATTTTGGTTAATTAGGAACTTAATAAAAAACTTAATAATAGAGACATAATTAAAAACATAATTAAAGTACATACCAATAAAATGGAATGTATTTAAAAAATATTTATATAATTGAAAACATATTCTTTAAATTTGTTTTCAGTTGAGAATAAACTTGATATGGATATTTGCATTCAGTTGAGAATAAAGTTTCAGACCTCTGAAGCGACTAAATCAATGGTTATTCCATTCCAGGATGGTGAGTCATACCCAACTCAGTTTCACCCTCGACATCTTGTTCCCTCCCTCTCATGTCTTAGGCGTCACTACATAAACATTCCCTAATAACCCTAAAAAAAGAGAAACATAACAAACCCTAATAAAGTAGACCACATAGTGTGCCAAGAAGATAGAGAAACCATATTAAACTTTGATAAAAATAAACAAATATCAATGATCAATATTGGAATTATAATCATCATCAGTGAAGAGAGGGGGTTAATGAAAACAATGAGTGGGAAATCGCCTTTGGATATGCTTATTATCTGTGTGAATATGCTAATTATCAACCCAATATGTGATATTTCTATTTAAAGGCCTGCCTCTATTAATTATCTATAGTGCTTATTGTTTAGACGAAGTCCAATATACATCTGGAGCCTGATGCATGATCCAACATAATATGGGATATATCAAAACGATATGCGAGATATTCCTGCGAATTATCAATGTGATGTGAGATTTATTAGTTTTCTGCCAACATACCTTCTGTGTGGTTTCATGGGATGGCGTAGAGCGAGTGATGGTTAAATGAAACGATGTGAAGCAATGGTTCGTGTATTGAGCCAATGGACGTGACAAGGGTTGGTTTCAAACCAGGTTCACACACAAATTTAATTTGCGGGTATTCACACTTTCTTACTTGTTTTGTAATTTTTTTAACGGTATTTGACGGGTAAATTGCTCCATGACGGACAATTTTCCCATCAAATTCCATCCTTTGATGCGACTATCCATTAGTTCCATACATCTATATCGAGTAAACATAACAGAAAATTATGCAATGTTATTAATTAAATAAACCAAAATAAATGTGGTTGAAACCATAATAAATGTGGTTGTTATATGCTTAAAGTTATTATTATAAATTAATATTATCACTATTATAAATTAATATTATTATTATTATTATTATTATTCTATGTAAAGGCTATATCTATTAAAAAAGAGAAAAATATTTACTGAGAGGTTAAAACCTCAGAGGAGGCTGAAGCCATCTAGCAACTTGAGACCTTGAGAGATATATACCCCTGTAGGAACACTCCCAGGGTTGAGAAAACTCATGAACATGTTTTTCAGATCCCTTACAGACAATAGTGCGAATCGAAGAGGTGAACCTCATTACAAAATAGTCTAGTACTATGGCTTTACGAATAGCCCTGATAACCAGATACCCATATACAAAATTTAGCAAAAAACAATGGCTTTCTGAGCCATGACCTGATGCACAACAGAGAACTATAATGGCTGATAGTGAAATCCAGCCAGGACACGACATAGAACCTGATTGACATGAACCAGAAACGCATAACAAAATGAAATATAGATCAGAAGGGAAAATGCCAACAGAATGCGCAGTACCAAGGCAATCGAACATGATGCGGAGAGTACAGAGCATCCTTATCCATCTGGCGAGGAGAGCCCATTCACATGTCACCTGGATTGTCCCTATCTCCCACATTGCCGCCACCTGGAGGAGCTACCAAAATCAGATTGCCACCAGAGGGGTGCACCGACTCGGTTGAAGGCGAATTGCGCTGAGCAAAATCAACTGGCGACATCCCCGCTTCCTGCATATCATCCCCTTTGTAAACTGTTCCAGCCAAGTCTTCCTAAAATACACTGTCATTATGGGATTGCGACGGAGAGGTTTGGACGGAGCTACTGGGCTTGTCCTCTTCCTCAGCCAAAATAATTGTAATGCTGGCTGAGATAATTGGTCTATTAAGCCGATTATGAAATTTGAACCGGGTCGTCTGAAAGGAGTTGTGCGGAATGGGATGGCCATGAACAGAGGTCGGGGAAGCCGTGGCTAATGGAGTGATATTTTGGGGGGTAGGCTGAAAGCTACCACGCTTTCCACTGGTGCCTCCACGGCGAGAAACACCACGATGACACACCATTATCAGTAAGATAGGGATACCTGAGAAGGAGGTTAAACAAGACCAAGTATGGGCGAACCAGGTGAAAAACAGGCTCCAGACAGGCCTTCCAGCTATCAGAGCAAACAAGGGATGTGGAGAAGAAGGCAGACGGGTATGGAGAGACCCGATGAAAACGATAACCCAAACCAGAACCTGAGCCATGTATAAAACATCCTGCGCTGGGTCTCCAACAGGGCACGCATTCATTGTTGAATGCATAACGATCATGTACCTGAGCCCATTCATATCAGCTGCGTTGAGCTTGTGGGAGTCGTGCACAGCTCACCAAGTGTGAAGCCCGCTGCCAACGAAGAGTTAACCGGCCTTAATTGCGCCTCGAGAACACCCGCATCCGGGTTAATATTATTATTATTATTAATTAATATTATTATTTTTAATTAAATTTAATAACATTAAAAACTTATAATAATAAATTAATAATAATTCTTTCGTTCATAATTAATAAATAAATAAATAGTAATAATTAAATAATATTATTATTTATTAATATAAATATTATTGATTATTATTATTATGATTATAGATTATAGATTAGTATTGTCTATAGGGTTTTGGATAGATGGTGATCTGGTGTGCTGTTAAGGCATTCCTTGATGTGAAATTATTGGTTACATTATTGTGCCTTGATTGAGGTAATATATTGGACATGATAAAAATGTAGTTGTGCCAAGCTTACAAAAAAAAAAAAAATATTACTACTATTATTAATCAACAATGTAGTCTAACTTATAGAAGAAATGGTCTTTTTCAACGGAATTCACCAAAATATGGCAATACAATTTCAAGATTTTTTGTTGTTTAAAATATGCTTTTGAGTGCATAAATGAATTGAGCACCCTGAAAAACCCCGCGGGTGCTAGAATTATGCAGATTAAATAATTTAAACTCAAGTTTTTAAAAATATTTGTCATATTTTGATTAAAATTAATATTTTAAATGTCATTTCGGCTATAAGTTAGACTACGCCTTAATCAATATTATTATAATTAAATTTAATAGCATTATAAATTAATAATAATCAATAAATTCAATTCATTTCATCAATTATGATTCTTATTATAAATTAATACAGTATTAGTTGATTTTCATATTAAGAAAATCTTTGTCACAATGGAGTGTTGGGCAATGGTTGACCATGATTATAAACCTAATGGATTTATAGTAAACCCAAAATTTAATATTATAAACCCTATGAATCATATTATACCATAATAATATGAACCCTTAGATTAATAAACCCAAGGAATTGATATTATAAACTCAAGGGATTAATACTAAAAACCCAAGGGATTATAAATCCAAAGAAATAATTATTATAAACCCAAGGTATAAAACCCTAATATAAATATTATAAACCCTAAAGTAAACATGGTTTACCATGCTTTAACATCATTGATTTTCATAATAAGACAATATTTGTCACAATGCGACATTGGACCATGGTTAACCAAGTTTGATTTTCATATTGAGATAAGCTTTGGCACAATGTGACATTGGACCATCGTTGACCATTGAATTATTGATTAATTAATCATTAATTATTATTATTATTAATTAATTATTAGTAATAACAATTAATTATCAACTATTTATTTATAATAATTAATTATAAATATAATGTTGGACCAAGAGACAATCTTTGTCATAACGCGACATTTAAACATGGTTGACGAAGATAAACATTATAAACCCAAGGGTATAATATTAAACCCAACAGACAAATATTATAAATCCAAGGTATATAAACCATAAGATAAATATTATAAACTCTAAAATAAACATGGTTGACCATGGTTGATTTTCATATGACACAATCTTTGTCATAATGCAATGTTGGACTATGGTTGACCATGATTGGGTTTTATATTAAGACAACATTTGTCACGCGACATTGGACAATGATTGTCCATGTTTTACCATTGTTGATTTTCATATTGAGACAATATTTGTCACAATGCGACATTGCACCATGGTTAACCATGGATGACCATTGTTGTTACAATGTGACGTTAGATCAAGAGACAATCTTTGTCACAATGTGAACATTGTTATTGACCATGGTTGACCAAGGTTGATTTCTATATAAACACATTCATTATCACAATGCGACCTTTGAACATGCTTGACCGTGGTTGATTTTCATATTGAGACAATCATTGTCACAATGCAACATTAGTTGATTTTCATATTAAGAAAATCTTTGTCACAATGTGACGTTGGACCATGTTTGACAATGAGTGTAAACTCAATGGGTTTATATTAAACCCAAAGATTAATATTATAGACCCTATGAATAATATTATACCCTAGGAATATGAACCCTTAGATTAACAAATCTAGGAGATTGGTATTATAAACCCAGGGGATTAATACTAAAAACCCAAAGGATTATAAAACCAAGGGATAAATATTATAAAACAAAGGTATAAAACCCCTAAGATAAATATTATAAATCCTAAAACAAACATTATTGACCATGCTTTACCATTGTTGATTTTCATACTGGAACAATCTTTGTCACAATGTGACATTGGACCATGGTTGACCATGGTTGATTTCCATATTAAGACAATTTTTGGCACAATGTAACGTTGGACAATTGTTGACCATAATGGTAAATCCAATGTATTTATATTAAACCCTAGGATTAATATTATAAATTCTATGAATAATATTATACCCTAGGAATATGAAACATTAGATTAATAAACCCAATAGATTGATATTGTAAATCTAAGGGATTAACTCTAAAACTGCAAGGTATTATAAAACAATTCACAAAAACTTTCATCTTGTTCCCATTCTCAGTGTGTGATTCCATCACATCCTTCACACCACAGAAGAAAGACTTCCGACAGATCTAAGCTGATTTAATATTTAGACAAGGAAGCAATAGAAGGTCAACTAGAGTGAATTAATCTTGATCTTAAATGATAGCTTTGGAACCATTGTCATCACTGCGAACGCAAACATCGATGGTAGATAAACTAGAATGACACCATCACACGCCACATAACGATTCTAGTTAAATAAAAAAGAACCAACTCACGGATGAGGAGCGCGGGTGAAATCCCATACGTCCTTTGACACTCAGATGAAGCATATTCACTTCAGATTCATTAGCACTCGTCGATATATTAAAAAAGTAAAGTCAATCTTGGTTCATCCACCTGGGGTAGATATAAAATTCTTTCGGTAAATTATTAAGTAAAATTATAAAAAAAATTCACACTTGTTATTTAATGGTTTTGAAACTGAAAACTCACTCATAATCTTTTGATATTATCCAGTAAATTGTGTATTAGAAAAAGAATATTCTCACACTGTCAAATTTGAGCAGTCCATAATTTCTTATATTTTAAAGATTGGAAATTTCTCAACCCATTCTCATATATACCAAGCCTACGGTGTAAAAATATAAATTTAATTTTTAATGATATTAGAATATTTAATATAGAAAATAATTATGATTTTAAGATGTATTTTCTATAAAATTTTAAATTTAATAAGGAAAAAGTTATAATATTTTTCATTAAAAAAATAAATATTTTCCCTTTAATATAGATTAAGAAATGCTTATTTTACATAATAAAAAGAGAAATTAACACAATTCCATTTTGATCATGTAAAATTTAAAATTAACAATTTATTTGTTTTCATTTTATAATTTTATTTGAGTATACTCAATGCATATATAATGTAGAGTTAGTTTCATTTAATAAAAATAATAAAATCTTTAAAATAAGAGACATAGAATCCAAACATAATGATATAGGGTAATAGAGACTTTCAAACATATGTATACTTTTTCTTTAACTAAAACTGAAAATAACAAGATAGAGAGAGCATCTTTGTAATATGCATGTTATGTTAGAAGTAAAAGTGAGAGGGAGAAAATAGAAACAGCATCCTTGTAATATGAAATAAGTTTCAATACAGCTTAAAAATTATATAATATGATATTTTTCTTGGATATTAAATACTTATTTTACATAAGAATACAATGCACATGTTTCACTAATGTAATAGCCTTGGTGAAAATTCCATGTAATAAAAGTTAAAAACAATAACCACAGATGAATGGGACACTTATTCCAAGCTAAATGTTGGGCAGGACATCCTAGGGGGTGTTCATTTGGTTGTTTATGGCTAAGGAAATTGGAAAAGGCAATGACTAATGCTTTGGAAAGGTAAAATGAAATTTTTGGCATAGTTATTTATGAAAATAATGGAAATTAGGAGAAGAAGGAAGTGAAAGGTTACAAGTTGCATGTGATGATGAAAATGAAGGAAAATAATGGAAAATGAAGAAAATAGAGGCTTCATTCATAAAAATGCTTATGGGGATCAGTTGGTAACCTTTTGTTAGTTTAGCTTTGGAGATCTTTCATTATTCTCTCTCTCTCTCTCATACTCTTGGACACTTAGAGTTTTCTTGGAAAACTTTGGCATTGGAACAAGAAAAGCAAAGAAGGCAAGAGGAAGCAAAGATTCAGTAGGGAAAGGCAGGATCAAGCAGTTATAGCAGGACTTATTGCAGGTATCGACTTCTATGTGTATTTTCCTTGCTAGATTTGGCATGCATGGGATTGCATGTCTTTCTTTTCAACCATGGCATGGTTTTTCAGGTGTGATAGTATTTCCAGCCTAGCCTTGCCATTTCCTGATAGCTTTGATGAGATGGGTTCTCTCATTCGATTTATTTGGCATGTTTGGATTGGACTTGAGGCTAAGTGGGGTGGATCTTTGAATTGAAAACAAATGGTGTAATGGTCCATAAACTGAACTGAGTTTGCATGAAGCCACTAGCCTAGTAACCCCTGAACTAGATTGTAGGTTGCGTTAAAGCCAAATTGTGTGCCTTGGTAGATCTATGAATCCTTTCTAGTGAATGACGGGATATACAGTAAAACCAAGAGGTGGATTTTCTCTCTGTTGGGCCTAGTGATTCCAGGATGGAATGCACAGTAAATAATTGAGAGTATGTCTCGGTGTAGGGCCTAGTGATCCCTATATTGGACTTTGGACATATGCTAAAGCCTTAGACACTAGAAGGCACTGAAATTCCTCATGGTGTAGGCAGAGAACTCTAGTGGCATCCATAATGATTGGTGTTTTTTATGTGTTATATGAGTTCCACATTCATGTTTAGAATATGGCATGGGGGTGATTGGCTGAAAAGAGACTTGGCTCAGCTAATCTATTGTCGCGTGGAACATGGTAGTCCCATCACCGGTTGGTTCACTACAATGATTAATGAGAAATTCATTCCATTGATTTTCATGTGTAAATGTACTGATATATATATATATATATATATATACATATACATATACATATATATATGGATTTTGATGGTTGATATTTTTATTGTATTTATGTCCCTGTTATGTTGGTTAGATGTACATTTTATGATAACAACTATGTATGACTCTCAACATGTTTTTACTTCTATATGAATGAATAATGTGTCTATGACCTAATAGATGAATATGCAGCAAATGACATGAGGGAACAATGGTTTATGGCGATTCCCATATAAATATGAAATCCATACACTTAATTTTGTTGTTTACACCTATAGGTTACATATTGACAATATGTTTGATGAAATGCCTATCATGGCTAGTGGGGATCTGGTTAAGGTCTTGTTGAGCTTATTCGTTTTGCATCATTGTTTCCTTGTACTTTTATTGATTTCAAGCTTTCATTCCATTCTTGGCAGTGGCCTGGGCTTTGAGCCTAAAAAAGTGGCTTAAATCTCGGGGTCGCTGGCACAGAACATACAAGTTTGGTCCATAGTCGCTAGCATGTAGGCCTATGAGAGGACTTTATGTCTCTGGTCACTCCCTTGCCAATAGCATGAGAGTCACTATGGCCTCCGAGGTCCACAATAGTAGTGGGACCCAGGGACAGGCTATTTGAGTGGCTAGATTGTCTCCTGAGGGTTCTATTGGTGATGTTAGATGACTGTGTGTGATGTTCCGTTGGTTCCACTTTCTTAAGTTTTCCTAGGAGGTTCAATTTGATCATATTAGCCTCTCATCTCATGTTTACCTTGGTTGGCATGGTTACTTGGGTGGATGCGAGAAGAGGATATTAGAGAGTGGTATCAAAGCATGGTTCAACTCTCAGATTTGATGGGTTGAATGTGTGGTCATGCATGTTTGTTAGTTGCATGTGTGTCTCTTACACCTATATACTTTTTGCAATTGCTTGATGTTGGATTAGGGTTGTAGTATGGTTATCATGGAGACTTTGATGTTGATTTCATGAAGAGTATTTGGCATGAGTATGTGACTAACTGTATATGGTTGTTTGTCGCTTAAATGTTGATTTTAGGTCGCCTACTTACATCCTTGTATGATAGGTTATATTTTGAATATTTTGATTACATGTATTAGTCTTTAGGATGATTGCAAGAACTGAGTGATTATGCTCAACTACATGTGTTTACGTGTATGTGTAGTTGGTTAAGCATTACTTATGCATGTTGTTGGTTACATGTGGTAATGTGTATAGTGGATTAATGGTTGTTTTCATGCATTAGGTCATAGCATGCATTATTGGTATGGCCTTGAATTTATGAATAGATCCTAGTTATAGTGATATTTATGTATTGATGCATTTACTTATGTATATCGATATGCTTTTATGATCATGTTATACATGTATTACGCTGATTTGGTGATCTTGCAGACAAGGTATCCTCCCAAAGATATAATAAGTTACGTTGGTTTATTGTGATTTGGTTTATCTGACATATTATGCATTGCAAGAAGAGAAACATAAAATTGCTAGCAAGGTGGTAGATTACGTAGAATATCCCTATGCATTAGATAGGTAGCATGGTGTGGGGCGTACTTTGGATTTGGCCGATACATTGAGAAACTTGAAGGAAGAGATAAGGAGTTGTAAGGAAGATAATGATCAAATCATACAGTCACAACAAAAGAAGGAAGAGGTGAATGTTATACTTCTTCACAGTTTGTCAGACTTGCAGCGACAAGGGTCACTTTGGATCAACCATGCACATGAGGATGGGACTAATTGAGCATATGGCACTAGATCTCTTGGTAGACACAGGTTGGATGGATCTGACACAGTGAGAGATGGAAGGTTGTTGGACACTCCAGAAAGGACGGGCGATGAGTACAAGTATTATTCAACGAGTGAAGGTAGAGTGTAAACATCCAGGTGGACTACTACAACTGATTGCAACTCCAGAATGGAAATGGGAGAAAATTTCCATGGAATTTATCACAGGGTTGCCGAAAATAGTGGAGGAGCATGATTCCAAGATGGTCATTGTGGACAGGTTAACAAATGTTGCACCCTTCATTCCGGTGAAGTCTATGTTCTTAGCTAGTGATGTGGCATAGGTGTTCATCAAAGATGTGGTTAGACTACATGGTGTTCCAAAGAATATTTTGTTAGACAGGGATGTAAAGTTCACTTCCAATTTTGGAAGGAGTTATTTGTAGGTTTGGGCACAAATTTCGCCTTCAGCACAACTTATCATCCACAGACAGATGGAAATATAGAGAGGGTCAACAGGATATTAGAGGACATGTTGAGGATGTATGTGATGCATCAACAACAAAAGTGGGAAGAGTATCTCCCTTTAGTAGAGTTCACATACAACAATGGTTATCAGGATTCATTGAGGATAAGTCCTTTTGAGGCATTGTATGCGAGAATTTTTAACACTCCCATTAGTTGGAGTGATCCGGTTAGTTGAGTATTGATTGGACCAGATATGTTGGTAGACATGGAACATGATATTGAGGTGATCAAGAAGAATCTCAAGGTAGCATAGGATAGGAAAAAGAATTATGCAGACAGGAACATTTTGTTCAAGGAGTTCCAAGTTGGGGAACAGGTGTACTTGCGCATCAAACCGAAGAAGAGGACCTTACGGATTGGATCATGTGTTAATATGGAACCATGGTTTTGTGGACCCTTCAGTATCATTGAGAGGATTGGTCCAATAGCCTATCGACCTGCACTACCTTCAACATTGAAAGTCCATGATGTTTGTCATGTATCTTTACTCCAGAAGTATGTTAAGGATATTGATCATCTAATTGACTGGTCTATATTGCAAGTGAAGCCAAATGGAGAATTCCAGCCAGAGCCTCAGTGTATATTGTAGAAAAAGATTCTCATGCTCTGGAACCGAGCAATCGAGAAAATTAAAGTGCAATGGAAGCACTTTGGGCCAGATGAAGCTACATGGGAGATGGCGGATCAAATGTAGGCCATTTATCTTTCCTTGTTTTTCGGTTGACGCAAAGCAACTTGAAATGTTGGTTCGGTATTTCCTTAAGTTGGTTTGGTATTTGCATATAGTTGTTTGGTATTTGCTTTATGATGGTTTGATATATTCTAAATGATGTTTTGATATGTGCTTATATATGATGACTAGTATATGTTTGATATATGTTTTGGTATATGATTTGGCATGTTTTTGGGTATCTATATTTATGGTGATGTTACTATATGTACCCATGTGTATGGATGTAAATACCGTAACGAGTTGTGTGATAAAGCTCCACTATGCGATATGGGTATCATGTCATTATGGTTATGTTATAATGTTATTATGCTATCATGTGGTTATGTTATCATGATGTTATGATTTCATATAGATTGGCACTCAACAGGATCATCATTGTAAATACTGTAATGAGTTGTGTTATAAATCTCCACTATGTAGTATGTTATCATGTTGTCGTGATTTTTTCTCTTAAGTAGATCTTTCATTGTAAATTCAGCATCAAGATGTGTTATAAAGCTCCATAAGTAGTATGTCTTCTTTCAGTAGGTTGCTGAGGTATATGAGTGATTGAACACCGCGGACAATGTCCCCCAAGGGGGAGGGTTCTGTAAAAACCCTCGTGAAAATTCCATGTAATAAAAGTTAAAGATATTAACCACGGATGAATGGGAGACTTATTCCAAGTTGAATATTGGGCAGCAAATTCTAGGGGATGTTCATTTGGTTGTTTATGGTTAAGGAATCTGGAAAACGAAATGGCTAAGGCTTTGGGAAGGAAAAATGGCATTTTTGGCACAATTATTTATGAAAATAATGGAAATTAGGAGAAAAAGGAGGTGAAAGGTCACAGGTTGTATGTGAGGAGGAAAATGAAGGAAAATAATGGAGAATGAAGAAAATAGAGGCCTTGTTCATAAAAAGGCTTCTGAGGATCAGTGGGTAACCTTTTGTCAGTTTAGCTTTGGAGCTCTTTTATTATTCTCTCTCTCTCATACTCTTGGACACTTAGAGTTTTCTTGGAGCACTTTGGCATTGGAGAAAGAAAGGAAAAGAAGGAAAGAGGAAGAAAATATCAAGCAAGGAATGGAAGGATGAAGCAACTACATCAAGCTTCATTGCATGTATCGACTTGCATGTGTATTTTCCTTAATAGATTTGGCATGCATGGAATTGCATGTGTTTCTTTTCTACCATGGCATGGTTTTTTCTAGGTGTGACAGTATTTTCAGCCTAGTCTTGCCATTTCCTGATAGCTTTGATGAGATGGGTTCTCTCATTCGGTTTATGTGGGATGGACAGATTGGATTTGAAGTTAAGTGGGGTGGATCTCTGAATTGAAAAACGCATGGTGTAGTGGTCCCTGAATCGAACTAAGGATGCATGAAGCCACTAGACTAGTAACCCCTGAACCAAATTGTGGGTTGCAGTAAAGCTAGATTATGCACCTCAATCGGCCTAGGAATCCTCACTGATGAATGGTGGGATATACGGTAAAACCAAGAGGTTGACTTTATCTCCATTGGGCCTAGTGATTCCAATATGGAATGCACGGTAAATACCAGACAATATATCTTGGTGTAGGGCCTAGTGATCCCTGGATCGGACTGCGCATACATGGTAAAGCCTGAGAGAATAGGAGGCACTAAAATTCCTCAAGGTGCAGGCAGAGAACTCCAAGGGCATGCACATTTATTGGTGTTTTTTATATGTTCTATGAGTGCCACATCCATGCATGGAATATGGCACGGGGGTGATTGGTTGAAGAGCAACTTGGCTCAGCCAATTTATGGTTGGGTGGAACATGGTAGTCCCATCACTGGTTGTTTCATTGCATTTATTAATGAGAAATTCATTCCATTGATTTTCATGTGTAAATGTATTGAAATATATATGGATTTTGATGGGTGATATATTTATTGTATTTCTATCCCTATTATGTTGGTTAGATGTACATTTTATGACAGCAACTATGTATGGATCTCAACATGATTTTACTTGTATATGAATGGATAATGTGTCTATGACATAATAGATGAAGATGTAGCAAATGACATGAGGGAACAATGGTTTATTCTTAGAAAATTATGAGATCCCTACACTTTATTCTATTGTTTACACCTGTAGGTTACATGTTGGCAATATGTTTGATGAAGTGCTTGTCATGGCTAGTAGGGGTCTAGTTAAAGTCTCGTTGACCTTATTGCTTTTACATCATTGTTTTCCTATACTTTTATTGAGCTCAATATTTCATTCCATTTTGGGCAGTGGCCTGGGTTCTAGGCCTGAAAACAATCTCGGGGTCACTAGCACAGAATCGGAAAGTTTGGTACATATTCACTGGCATGCAGGCCTATGAGAGTGACTTTAGGTCTCTGGTCACTCCCTTTCCCATAGCATCAGAGCGATTATGGCCTCAATGGTCCAGAACAACAGTGGGACCCAGGGATAACATGTCTGAGTAGCTAACTTGTCTCTTGAGGGTTTTGCTGATGATGTTGGATGACTGTGTGTGATGTTCCATCAATACCACTCCCTTAAGGTTACCTAGGAGGTTGAATCTGATCATAGTAGCCTCTCGTCTCAAGTTTACCCCAGTTGGCATGATTACCTGGGTGGATACGGGAGGAGGATGTTACAACTAACAATTTTAGGGATAATTCTTCTTTATGACATATGTTGTGATTACAATATTTATTTGGTTGGGAAATTAAAGAAAATTATCATCACACACACAACTCCACCAGATCTAATCCTTATTCCTAACTCTAATGCAATTAATGAAATATGTTCATTCATATGACTCAACCATCCTCGATCTCTACTAATAGTAGTGCTTCTTAGCTATGTTCCAATTTTCTTGCATGGTTGTAAAGGACTCCCAAATAAACATGGGTTTCCTTAAAATGAAATCACATTGAAAGTGCCAAATTGTGTTCCTTTTGGGGTTTTCCACAAAGTCTATTACATGAGAGATCCAAAGATGCCAACATGGTTGTGCAGTGAGCTCTTCAGGTATACCTCCATTTAAATTATTGTTTGACAAGTCCAACTCCTCCAAAGTATGTATCTTACGAAGATATATGGGGATTTGGCTTGTTAAATCATTTATAGATAAATTCAATAACCTCAAGTTTCTTAGACTTCCTATACTTCGAGGTATTTCTGCAATAATACTATTGTTGGATAGGTCAAAAATGATGTTTGTGACCAACCCATATGTGATAATATACTCATAAACTTTTATTACAACCCCTAAATCATCATATAGGGAATTAGCACTAAGTTTGGAACCATTAAGAATTCTAAATCCCTTGAGCGTCTGAAGCTTGGATGGTATTCTTCCACTGAACTTATTGTTGGATAAATCCAACACATCCAACTAGGTCAAAAATTTTATCCATTGAGGAATGGACCCATGGAATTGATTATAACCAAGACTTAAAACTCTTAAATCATAAAAATATGGAAGGTAATGAGCAAGCTCACATGCTAATCCATTTGCCCTTAAATCCAATAATTAGAGTTGTTTACAAAGGGAAAAAGATGTTGGCGGGGTCCCAACAAAACTATTAGAAGCAGTTGAAAAAACTTGCACAGAAATTGGAAATGTTATATCGAGAGTACCACTCAATTTGTTCTCAGACACCTTTAATCTTTGTAATTTCATGCATTTGTTTAATTTTGGTGGTATTCTACCTGACAACGAATTGTTTTTTAACACCAAATCTATCGGAGAACTGCAATTTCGTATAGAGTCTAGAATATTTCCATTCAACTAATTTGAAGACAAACTTAACTGTTGTAGTGATTCACATTCTCCCACATTATTGGGAATTGTACCAATGAGATGGTTACTCTACAAAAAGAAGGTAGTTAACCTTTCTCAAATTGCAAATGCCATCAGGTATGCTACCCATTATTTTGTTGTTACCAATATGTAAATAAGTCTACTTACTCTATTTTGTA
Source organism: Pinus taeda (assembly GCA_000404065.3). Classification (NCBI taxonomy): domain Eukaryota; kingdom Viridiplantae; phylum Streptophyta; class Pinopsida; order Pinales; family Pinaceae; genus Pinus; species Pinus taeda. The sequence goes on along the minus strand of APFE031501534.1, from coordinate 48,470 downwards.
ACGCTTTCACGTGTGCCATGGGCTAGCAGATTGTCACCAAAATGAAACAGGCTCAACTGGGTCAAATTTCCAATCACTCCAGGTATGTACCCTATTAAATTTTTCTTATGAAAGTAAATAATTTCAAGCGTACTTAACTTTCCAATGCCATGATTGGAGATGTCTCTAGAAAGAGCATTCAAAGAAATATCTAAGTGCATCAAGTGACTCAAATTTCCAATGCCATTGAAGATTACACCAGAAAGAGAATTATTAGAAAGATATAAGTATGTCGACTGATTTACAGTGACAATGGAATTAGATATTGCAGCTACCAAGATATTTTCTACCAAACTTAAGGTAAAAAGAACCCTAAGTTGACATATAGTCTTCGGGATGGATCCCTAAATTTTCTTATATCCTAAATCCAACCATTCAAGTTTGCTGCAATTTACTATTCTATATGGGATAGAACCCAAAATAGTAGATGTTCCATAAATAGATAGTTGAACAAGCTTCCTCAACTTTCCTAATTGTGGTGATATTTTTCCTGACAATTTGTTATCCCCCATAAAAACAATCATGAGAGAAGAGCAGTTTCCTAGAGATGGAGGAATGGTGTCGTCCAACTTGATGGATTTGAGAGCTAGGTACTCTAAGTTTTGCATTGACATCTGTTCAAGAGGAATTTTCCCAGTCAAGTTTTTAAATGATAGTTTGATCCATTGAAGGTGTGAAAAATTGCACAATAATTTTGGAATTGAAGCCCACAGAAAATTATAGCTGAGGTCAAATACTCTCAATGCTTTAATTTTCCACACTTCTAGTAGAATTATTCCTATCACATTATTACTCGAGAGATTCAAAGTGTGTAATAGTGAAAGGCTACTTAGAGATGGTGAGATACTACCTTTCAATACGAAGCCAGGAAGTATTATAACAACCATTTTGTTCGTTCTTTTTCTACACCAGATCCCATTCCAGGAGCACACATCATATGAGTTTTGTGGTATCCAGTTGAGGAGGGATCTGAATGGATCATATATGACTGCATCTTTGAATGATAAAAGCGTTTGCATGTCCCTTGTGTCGTGGAGTACGTCCATGGGTGACGTCAACTCAAAGTCCTACAACTTGAGTCCAACTTTGTTCAAAACAAATTCACTAGGTTGAAAGGAAATTTTCCCATCCAGGGCATAGTATAACACATGTTCCCCATGAATACAAGAGGAATAATCTGGCTTCATTGAGTAAACACTCATAGATGCAGTTATTGAAGTTGCCATGATCACAAACTGTAAGAATTATCATCGCCACAAAATTTTGTTCAAAACAAAACCTTAATGCGACCTGTGAAACACACACACATAAATAAAAATCTTCCAAAGAATGGGAAGCATATCGCTGTCTACTCTCTCAAGTTGGCATCTCTTTCTCCCAGTGTCTGGATCAACTTGTTTGTGGTGGGCGGATCATGAATGATAGGATTATAGGAAAGGAAGTGTACAGATATATTTATTCCAAAATCCATTCACTTCCCTTTGAAAACTATACTACAAATATATGGGGTTGGGAAGACCCATAGAAATCTAGTGCTTCACTTTGCTAACGCTACATAACCACATCTTGACATCTGAACTTGGGAAATTGTGCTAAAGAAAGGATTCGTGGACCCTGGAAAATGTTTCCTTTGTAGGATTGATGCTAAGGATTGCTTACACCATTTTCTTCATTGCCCCTTCCTTGTTTCCATTTAGACAAAGGTTCCCCTTATTCTAGGTTTCAATGTTCATATTGATTTCTCCTCCATCCATGCCTCCATTAAATCATACACTCTCCAAGTTAAATCCTACAAGGTGTTCCCCCTTTATGTCATGTGGGGTATCTGGAGAACCTGAAATAATCTTATTTTTGAAGGCATTTCTCCCAACATAATGGCTGCTTCCCTGTGGATTGTGGCATATTTCATGGAAGTAGGTCCATGGGTTCCCAAAGCTACATATAGATCAATTTCAATTGTTGATTTGGAAAAAATATTTTTGATTTGTTACTTTGATGGTTCCCACTCTGGTAGCCTTTTCGGTTGTGGAGTGTTTCTCCAACTATATCCCATTGTTCAATATCGATTCCATTGGTTTGGTGGTTTTGGAGACAAATGTCGGGCATAATTGTTAGCATTATGTGAAGCCTTTCAACGTTCTAGGTGGCTGGTCTAAGATACTATCCTAATCATTAGGGATTCTCTCTTAGTGATAAATGGTTTTAGGGGAGACATGCATTTGAGGTCCCCTCTCTTTTTAACTCGGCTCAACTAATCTCGAACCTAAAGGCAACTTTTACTGAGGTATCTTTTCAACATGTATACAGGGCACAAAAAACTGAATTTGATATTCTTTCAAAGCGTGGGGTGTCTCTACTTCCTTGGAATATATTCTTTGAGGTGCTAGAAAATGGATTGATCTATGGGCAGGGGAAGTTCAAAATCTAATCTTTGCTTCCTTGCAGTTCTTTTCTTTTCATCTGGTACTTTTGCACGCTTTTCCTTTCTGGATCATCCCTTTTATTTGACTGATTTTGTAGTATTTTTCATCTATTGTCATCATATTTACCTCTCTAAGAGGCAAGGTTTTTTGTTTGCATAGTGGGTGTGCGTAGCATTCCATAGTAGTGATTAGAGATCAATTCAAAATAGCATAGTTAAAGATTGAATCATATTTCTCCCAACATGAGAGAGGTGTTAGGCCGCATCCTGCTGGATGAGAAAGGCATGTGGGTTGGGTGTTTTATGCATTTAAAACAATGTAAACTTTGAAATGGGAACTATAAACTCAAAACGGGAACTCTGGCCAAAAAATGCCAATAAAACATCAAAAACAATGCTAAAAACGAAAAGTGTGTATACTAGAATAATGGTTTTTTTTTTAGGGCTAATTTTGAACATGTTTTAAAAATGGCAGTGAAAACAAAATTTTCGTGCAAAATATAGCTTGAAAACAAAAAAGTGATTATACTGGAACGATGATTTTTTTTTAGGGTCAATCTTCAAAATTTTAAAAAAATGCTAGTAAAATGATCTAACAACATAAAAGTGTCTCATAACTTCTCATTTAACACCATATGGAAATCAAAAATTTTATTTCAAGAGACGATGCATACATCAGTTAGATAAACTGTCTTAAAAAATTATTCAAAATCACTCATATTTTCTTGCATGCCATCAGAATTCACATCTTCAGACGAGTCACTGGATGTTGATGAAGATGTTCCATATTCTTCTCTTTCATCAACTAGTGCCCCATCTGAGTCCACATGCATGCCCATCAGTTCAGGTTTTAAAATTCTTCTAGATCTACGACTGGTTTCAGCAGACTCCTATCTCAATAATGTTCCTTCTCGTAACAACCTTTTCAGAATCTCTATTGTCTTGAAGCGAAGAGTTCCCCTCTTTGTTAAATTGAAGTCATAAACAAGTATGTCAACATCCTCCAATTACAATATGTCTATGCGACGACGATTTATATTCATACCCTTTCTTTTTCTCTTTTCGCCATTTTTTTTGTTAACTACCATCTCTGGCTTATACACACCATTGAATGGGTGTGTATTTGTGGCATACCAATGTACTTCAACACTTGTAACATCCTCATTTTCTGCAAAGACCTTTATAACTTTAGCAACCCAAAATGGATAGCCTTTGGGATTTCCATCTGCTAGCACTGCAATCATGCAACCCTCCTTAATATCATGTACTGAACCCCTATAAAGGTCTTCCATGGCTTCACGTTGTGCACGAGATCTTCTGGAACCAATATACATCTCTCTTTCCAGCCTGTGAAGAATTAATAATACCTTGAGATTGTTGCTGTTCAACAATGTTTATTTCCTCATGTGCATTCGACACATTTTGTGGCCAAATAAATGGACTTTTCAAAGGTATATCTTCATTTGTTCTTGTTGAAATGATATCACTTTGATTATTGAAAAATGACTCCCACCAAACTGAATCAGCAATGTCAAAGTACTCATATGTATATCTAATACATTTTTTTATTTCTTCTATGCAATCAGAATAATTTATATCTCTGTTTTGTTTGCGTGCATTATGAACTTCACCAAATGATTGTAATAACAATATTTTCGATGCAAATATTGGATGATCTAGAATGAACTTCAAAAATTGCAAACCTGACAACGGTGCCCATTCTGTAGTAGTTGAATACTTCTTGCCCCGTATTAGTGTTTTCCCATCAATTTCTTTGATACGAAATTGATGTTGGAAGCTAATGTCATTAAGTTGTTCAATGCATTTCTCCTCGCCATATGATCCCATAATAAACCTTCGCATATCAATAGTTTCTTCCAACACATCAAAAGTAGGCTCTGGCATGTATGATTTCTCAATACATTCAATTAATGATGGCAAGCTCCTAGCTTCCTTCCTCCTCAATGTGACTGAAGAACATCTGATCAATATGGTCATGAGTGTGCCCAACAAGAAGGAAACCAACCTTTACCTTCTGAAAAATTCTCAATTCAACAAGCATGTTTAAATATCCAAAAGTAACCTGATTTTTGTTTTCACGGCAAGTGTTGTCCAGTTGTAGATACAAAACATTAGGAAGATTACCAGACCAATGAGAAAGCACATCATGAATTATGGTTATGGTCAGATTTGCATCATTATGAATATTTGGAGCTGTGAAGTACACCTTTGGCAACATTTTCCCATTGAAGACCATACAACCGACTAAGTGATACTGAATAAAATTTTCCTCCTGTAAATTTTTGGGTGTGCGAACAAAATGTGGTAAAAGTGTTTTCTTTTGGTCCATACCATCAATTATCAAACCCAAATATTTATTTGGATTATCATAACGCTTCTTTCGATGCTTGTACAACTTTTTCCATTCATTTGTTTGTTGTTCGCGATGCTCCTGAAGTTCTTTGACAATTGAATCTACACAACATAAAAGAAACCCATTAAGAAATATGTTTTTATACTTGATGAATATACAATCTTAAAAGTTAAAGTTATGAATGCCTACCTCTTTCTGACCCTTCACATTTGTCCCTTTTTTATTTAAGAGAAGCACATGTACTGCAAATCCCCATCCTTGTCTTCTTTTTTTGTGTAAGTCAGATAGATATATTATAAAACAAAATATAGTACAAAAAATCTATTGTTGCAGATCGAGACCTGAGGAAGACAGGCCAACAGACAGGCTAACAAACACTAGACACCAGCACTAAGATAGCAAGAAACTGTGAAGTTCAAAATGCAAACCACACACCACGCAGGGTGGCATGGCCATTTATCTGCTACGCATAGCGTTAACACAAACTAACTGCGCCACTATAACTAGAAAACATTCAGGAGATGATTGAGTTACAGTCCAAGAAGTCCACCTAAACAGTCATCAAAACAAAATAGAAGGAGCAGACAGCCCCGACTTACTGCGGGGGCATCCCGAACCTGCTTGCAATATCCAATCCCTATTCCAGGACGTGCTTGTCTGCTCTTTCCTGCAGGGAACGATAATTGTGAATTTCCTTCGACGGTTCCTGCTGCTTACCAGCAGAGCTTGGGGGGTCCGGACTCAGCGTCTACCGAAGAAGTTTAATAAGCAGGGTTAACTTTTTGTTGACAGTTTCCGCAACCTCATGCACTGCCGAAATTTTGTCGTCCAACGCCTCACAAATCTCATACAGACCTTTCAGTTGGGCTTCAGAGATGGGGTTCTCCCCTTGAGAATGCTGGTTCCCTTCATCCTTGGATTCTAGAGCTCTCGCCAAAAGGGTCTTAATCCTCCAACTCTCCACTTGAGTGCACATGAATTGCGTAGCTCTCCTGGCGGTGGTGCCCGGGTCCATCAACCAGTCGACCTCCCTTGCTATGTCCTCCTCTGTGCACGACCGTTCCTCCTCCTTAACTGCAGCTTCCATATCAGCAATCCGTCATTTGTTTCTCGTTGTTGATCGAGTCTCATACATGCTCCTTGCAGTCTGAAGCTCCTGGTTTGCATATTTGCCTCGATAGCTTTCAGTATCCATGTTGCCCCGGTTATCCGTCTCTTGATGACCAACACGGAACCAAGAACAATAGAAAACCATAGTAATATCCTTAGAAAGAGTGATGGAATCATCGCTCCCAATGTTTGTTAAATAGCCTCTTGCCTTGAGGTCTCCCAAGATGAGCCTCACCTCCCAAGATGTCGTGGGAGTACCATCATCATCATTCCTGTTGATGGCCGTGAATGCTACGTGATACCTCTAGATCTGATAATAAGTATTTCTTATACCTAGATGAGTGTATTCGTGCCAAGAGTCCATCCTACTGAGGAGGCCGCTGCAGTAGTCCCTTCGATAAATCAAATTGTAGGTATAATCTGTGTGCCCCTTCTGTTGCCATAAATGTTGTCGCCGATCTTGTCCTTTCGCCCTATGCCAACTTTCACCTCTCATATTGTCTCCCGATTGTTCCATTTGAGGTGCCGTAAAATTCTACCGTTTCCCGGTTAAGCCCAGTTTAAATTGCCCACGTCTTCTCTTGCCAGCTGTGAGCATCTCTCCTTAAGGCTCGGACTGTCCACGTGCTGCCAACAGCTGTCCCATCCCCTGTCTTGGTTGTCAATGCTGTAGTTTTCCAAGTAATCATCCATCCCATTTGCCTTATGCCTCACCGTTTGAAAGACTAATCCTTTCATTTCGCCAATTAATTGTGCAATGTTCTCCGTCACCTTGGCTAGCCTCCAGTGTCTCGTAGCTTTGCAAGCTTGAGTGCCTCCCTGAATTTTCTTAGCAACTAAGATGACCAGGGATGAGTCGCCTTCCACCACTGCATTACTATTCTGTAAACTCTTTAGAATTCTCAGCCCTTGTTCTAACGCCGCGAACTCCATCTCATTGTTCGTGCCTTCTCCCAACGCCCTGTAATAAATAAGCACAATTTCTCCCTCCTGGTTTCTAATAACACCTCCTATGCCAGCTCTTATGGGGTTGCCTCTGGAGACACCATCAAAATTCAGCTTCAGACCTCCCTCTGGCAGGCAATTCCATCTGTTGACCTCCGAATTTGGTTGTTGGTGGTGTCTCGGCGTTGTTATGCTATGGTTGGCTTCCAGTTGAAACCATCTCAAGATATGTAAGTCCCGAGCCGATGGCTTCTCATTGGGATCCCCCTTGCGTTTTGTCTGAATTAATTGTTTAATATTTGTTAGTATAGTTACTTTTGAATACTCGGTATTTCTGTGTTCATCCTGAAATACCCTCCTGTTGCGCTCTTTCCATATTGTCCACAATACAAAGCCTGGGATGGCTTTCCAGATGTTATTGACTCTCTGGTTTTTGGAAAAATTGTTTTGCCAGTTTAGAATCGTATTTCGGATGGACTCTCTGTCACGGTCTAATTTTCGTAGAATTCCCTCCAACCAGTTCCATAAATGGTTAGCCCATTCACAAGAATTAAATAGGTGGTTTATAGTTTCTTCTTCTCCTAAGCACATTGGGCACCTGGATTTTCCACTGAACCCTTTTCTGCGCAGATTGTCCCAAGTCAAGGTTTTGTTCCACATTAGTAGCCATAGGAATGTTTTAATTTTCAGCCAAAAAAGGCTATCCCACACTTTGTTGCACCAGGGCACTGCTTCCTCCTGTTCTGCCTTTACTATCATTTCCCTTGCTTCTTTTAGTGAGAAATTTCCATTTCCTATCATACCCCATCTTAGCTGATCTTCTTCCTCTGTTTTCCTTATCTTTCTTTTAAGAATCTGACTATTGAGTTGTTTTGTACTTTCATTTCCCTCAATGTTGTTGTCATCGTTGAGATGTATCCATTCTCTCCAGTTTGCATCTCTGCTACTTTGATCCCAGTAATGGCAGACTCTGTTTCTGCCTTCATTCTGACTGATCTGTTTGAGATAGCTTAGCTCTGGGGTGTCCAATTTTGGGAGTTGCTACCAAGCATCTTCCCAAAACAGGGCCAACCTTCCATTGCATATTTCCCAGAAGCTATTTTCCTGCACTAGGCTCCGTTTTTGTCTTGCAAGATTCCATATGGGCGAGCCCTCTAGAACTTCCTGCAATCTTATGAGATCCTGATGATTGCAGTTTGGGATGTATTTGTATTTCCAATGTCTGGCCCATGGCAGATTGGACTCTTTAATCCATCTCCACCATAGCTTTGCACCGCAGGTCATGTTGACGACTGACGGATCTAGTAGATTTAGTCCCCCCATATATTTCGGCTTGCATAATTTGTTCCAGGCTACGAGCGCCCATTTTCTCTTGTCCCCATTCCCACTCCATAAAAAGGATCTCTGTATAGCTCTGATTTGTTGAAGTATCCCCTTGGGAGCTGGTAGCATGGATAATAAGTACTGTGGTATAGCCTGTAACACAACCTTGGTGAGGATTAATCTTCCGGCAAAGTTGAGCGCCCTATGCGTATAGTGTTTGCATCTATTTTCCATGTTGGCTATGATCTTTTCCCAGTGCACTTTCTGCCAAGGTCAGAGAGTGAGGGGAGCTCCTAAATATCTCGAAGGTAACCCACCTATCCAGAAACCTAGAAGTTGAGAAAGGTGAGCCTGAATAGCTTGATGAGTATTGAAGAAGAAAATTGTAGATTTGGAGAAATTGATTTCCATTCCTGAGGCTCTGCTGAAGAGATCTAAGATTCCCTTGAATGCCAAGGCCTCTTTCACTGTGGGGCTGCTATGTAACATAGTATCATCCACAAACTGCTGATGGGTGGTAGCAGGGATAGACAGGATTGGTTGAAGACCCTTGATTACCCCTTCAGATTTCTTTTTGGCTATGATTCTGCTAAGGCCCTCCATGAGGATGACGAATAGGAAAGGGGATAGAGGATCACCCTGTCTTATTCCTCGCGAGGGTGAGAATGGTTCAGAGGGGGCTCCATTAACTAAGATCGAGAATCTTGATGATTTTATGAGGGCAAGAATCCAGTTGACCCAATGCTTGCAGAATCCGAAAGCATCCAGAATAGCTTCAAGGTAATTCGAGCTCACCTTGTCATAAGCTTTTGATAAATCAAGCTGCATTAACATCCCTGCTTTTTTCCTTGAGTGGAGAGTGTGGATCATCTCTTGAGCAAGAATAATATTATCTAATATCTGCCTTCCCTCTACATAGCCCGATTGCTCTTCAGAGATGATGTCCGGAAGAATGGGCTTCAGCCTGTTGGCAATAACTTTTGATATTATTTTATAGATGACATTGCAGAGAGCAATAGGTCTGAACTTTTCAGGAGTGTTGGCTTCCTCTACCTTCGGAATGAGCGCTATGAAGGTCGAATTAATGGATTTGAGAATGGTTCCAGAGTGTCTAGAGTCCTCTACAACATCCCAAACATCCTGCTTCACAATATTCCAGCAAGCCTTGTAAAAATTGATAGTAAACCCATCCAGCCCAGGGGCCTTATCATTTGGCATGCTTCTGACCGCTTCCTCCACCTCTTCCAATGTGATTTCCCTACTGAGGGCCCAGTTTTGCTCAGAAGTAACAGCTTTAGGAATGGCTTTTAGAAGTTCCCTAATGGCTTCCACTCTATTTATCTGCGATTCCTGTGCTATGGAGCTGAAATGAGCTGAGAGCAACTCTGATATGTCATGGTGGTTCTTCACTGACTCCCCATTTCCATTTCTCATCTCAAGAATTTTGTTTGAACTTCTGTAATCGAGAGCAGACCTGTGAAAAAAATTTGTGTTCTGCTCTCCCTCTTTTAGCCACTAAATTCTTGATTTTTGCCTCCAAAGAATTTCTTCCTGCCGACATCGACTGTGCCACTGTTGAGTTAGAGTTTTTTCCTGTTCTATAGACTCCTCACTGTTTTGCATGGCTGCCCACTCTCTGTGAATTTGTTCCAACTTATCTTCCATAAGGGTTTTCTCCTTGAAGATATCTCCAAAAACTGTTCTGTTCCACTCTTTTATCTTGTCTTTAATAAGTCTTAATTTCTTCTGCAGATTAAACATTTTGGATCCCTTACCTTCCAGAGGTTCTAACCACCAGTTCTCTACCAGCTGAAGGAAGTTGGGATGATCCAACCAAAAATTTTCAAACCTAAAGGGTTTATTCCTTGGTGTGCCCTGAACAGCAACTATGAGCGATATTGGCCAATGGTCCGACCCTCCACTAGGAAGGATGTCTGACTCTGCCAGGATACCATCCATTGTGATGCTCTCCGAAATCAAAAATCTGTCTAAGCAAGAGGCTATCATTCTATTTCCCCCTCTTCTATTATTCCATGTGAAATTTCCACTCTTGGTATGAATGTCTACCAATTTAGCGTTCTCAATGAAACTAGTGAAAGACTCCGCATCTCTGTTAAGTTTCCTTAGACCTCCTTTCTTCTCTTGAAGGGTTGTTATCATGTTGAAGTCACCCCCCAGAATACATTTGGACATTGGATGCCTAATAATAAGTCTATTTAAGGAATTCAGAAAACTGATTTTATCTTCTATCTTTTGTGGTCCATAAACATTTACACATAAAAATGATTCAGAACTACCTGTGGGTTGAGCTTCCACAGCAATGAAGTGCTTGTTCGCTTCTACAGATAGTATTTGAACTTCTCTTGTGTCCCATAGTGTGGCTAGGCCTCCTTCTCTGCCCTTACTTTCAACTTCTAGAAAGTTTATGTGCCTTCCGATCTTCTTGGTAATCCTTGCCATACTGGAACTGCTACATTTGATTTCCTGTAAGAACATGATTTCCGGTCTATATTTCTGGAATTTGCGTTTCAGTAGTCTGTGCTTTGCTTGGCTGTTTAGCCCTCTTACATTCCAAGATATGATATTCATGACAAACTTGAGGTATTATTGAAAGGACGGGAAGGCGCTAAGAGCCTTCATCTTCCTTGGGTTGATCATTATCATTCCTAGCTCCTGCAGAGCTTCATTGCTTGTCTTTCAGCCCCTTTTCTTCTTTTGCCTTGAGCTTGATGAGTTCCATAAAAGACTCTTCGGGTGGAGACCATTTCCTCCTGTGATACCTAGCTTCCTATGTTGCCTCTCTAGTTCTGCTTTCTGCCTTGCTGTAAACAGATCACTGATTTTTTTGATTTCTTCTTCCGATGTAGTTTATATACCTTGATTTTTCCAGTTCTCCACTATGATAGGTAGATTCAACCCTGCCCGGGCTAAAGCTTCCTCCAGCTCAATGTCCTCGCTTCCTCCATCACTGGTCAGCATGTATATATCCTCCTCCTGCTCTTCTGGTCACTCCCTCATTTGGATTTTGTTGTTGTTTTTGTCCTCTTCCTCTTCTTTCCTGGTTTGTTCCTCCTTGTCTCTTGGCTCCTTATCTGCTACTTTGGTCTTTTGTGGCTCCTCTGAGTCTGTCTCCAAATCCAATATTTCGAAGGTATTGTTGTTGTTGTTTCTATCTATTCCTGCTTTGTATGCCCTTCTTCTGTTGTCTCTCTGCCTTGACTTCGGGGTTATGAAGTTGTTTTTGCCCTTATTTTCTTGTTCTGTTTTAGCTTCCTCCTCCTTCTTTTTCATAGGGCATTCCCTTATTAAATGTCCGTGTTCATCACATTTACAACATCGAAACGGGATCTGCTCATAGTCTATTTCCTGAAAATAATTCTCATCCCTATACTCGAGCCATAGCCCCTCATACATAGCTCCTGATACATCCATTTCCACACATATTCTTGCGTATGAGGTGTATTTCTTCTACAATGTTGCCTCTAAGGCTTTGATGAAAGTCCCCAACTGATCTCCTATTTGTTTTAGAGCGTTCAGACCCCAATAGTCTACCGGGAGAGAGAACAAGCGGATCCACACTGGAACCTGAGTAAAAGATTCTTTCTCTGGAACGAAGTTTGGTTTCCATGGTCGCATGTATAGACCAACTGAGGCCATGAAATACGGGCCTCCATCGAAAATCCTGTCCTTGTCTTCCAGGTTGGTAAACACAACTGTAAAGAAACCTTTGGCTCCCAAGTGTAGTTTAACATCTTCTCTGGGCTTCCAATGCTATCTTATCCACTGACACAAGGCTCTTTCAGTTGGCCACATTCCCATGAACTTGCATATGACTGCATGTTCTGCCATGTGCTCTCTATAGGCTTGTATCTCTGGATCCGTTATCACAACTCTGAGACTTTCAGCTTTCCTTGGTTTACAAATACCGTTTGTTGTTGAGTCTTTGTTGGGGTTTGAGCTTGTGTCCCCTTCCTTCTCTTTGTTCCCCCGCATGTTGTCTGTGGCCTCCCTGTCTTCTCCTGGTTGTTTTTCCTTGTTTCTTGTCAGATTTTGTCCTGAAGCATTTCTGTCTTCATTATCTTCCAACCCCTCAACTTCTTTGCCTTTGATTATTTTATTGCTGCTTGTTTCATTGTCTTCCATTTGTGTCTTCTCCTTGTTTTTCCCACCGCTCTACTTGAGCCTGTCATTCCCCGTGATTCTGACTCCCTCCTTTGCTTGATGCCTTTGTTTCTGCATGATTATTTGTTTATAGGTGGGGGTCCCAATGGACCCCTCTGCACCCATCTGGAGAGTCAGCTCTTTTCCCTTGCTTAACAGTGCTGCTATCTGTAATATGTTCACTTCCAGCTCTAAAATAGTTACAGTTACTCAGAAACCCTCTTCCGCCATTAGGTTTCGTCAAGACCCCATCCTTGTCTTCTTAGGAATACGAACATTGTTGAATTATTTCTTCCATATCTTCACAAAATATAGATATGTAATAAACCGGCCATGTCCCTCAGCACCTTTTGCATATTCTTTGTATAAGTTGTAGATTTCGCATCTCGAAAAATTATCTGGAATATGTATTGTCTCCCTATTTGGCATACACTCTCCATGCTTTGAAAAGAAATCTTTCATCCATGACATTGCAGTATTTGATAATGGCCCAAACTATCTTTTATGACATACTTCTGAATAAAATGTGGGATCCTTTTCCAAATTTTCTTGAATTCTTGAGAGACGAGAATTCCCAATTGAATGAAACATTTTGAAAGCTTTTCTATAGATAAATAAAGTCTTAATATGATAATCATAACTTGACAATGTAGATTACATGCACCCAACTAAATATGAATTTTGCATGCTTTCATTCATTGACAAATATCTCTTCCTGCTCTCTAATGCAAATTTGAAATCCATATGTTTCAAGCAATCTTTTTGGCAACA
>APFE031501534.1:3463-14731 GCA_000404065.3 Pinus taeda | reverse complement strand
TAATGCTCTTCAATTTCTTCCAAATGCAATGCAAGAAATTGGGTTGAAGAAAGGGGACTTTAGTGAATCACGTGTCGCAAAAAAGGCAAAAGAACCTCAACCACCATTACATGGGATGTTTGGAAAGACATACACTGGGAGATTGGAAGACATGAAAGATCCAGTAGAAGACGAAAATGAGCAGAAGGAAGCAGAAAATATTGAGGAAGAAAACAATGATGAAACTCTAGAGGACGAAGAGTTTGGATTACATGACATTGTTGATTAAATTTAAGTTATGCTTGGAAATCAAGCTCATTTTTTGTAACTATTAAGTAGTTATACTTGCAATGTTTTGACTTTGACATTTTATGAGAAGAATATACACTCAATTGAGGTTGTTATGCATTGAATATTTGCAATATGTGATTTTCGCATTAATTTTTAAGTTAACCATTATTTTTGAAAAAAAAAGTGATTATTATTATTTTTTTGATATGAAATTCATAAAAAAACTATTATAACTATTTTTAGTTAAAATTTTCATATAAAAATTGTGATTTTCGTATGTCAATTGTAGCAAAAAATTATCAAAATGTGTAGTTTTTTAATTATATTTATGTTAAAAATGTCTATTTTTATGTCAATTGTTAGAAATATTGTTTTTTAGAAACAATTATTTCTTGTGGATTGAAAAATTAATTACCAATGTATAGATATGTAGAATATTGAAAAGTCAAAATATCAACCTTCTTTTTTAAATATGCGAAACAATAAAAACCTCACTACAAAAAAAAAAATTAAAATAAAAACAAGAAAATATGAAGAAAAAGGCCACTTCAAAAATTATTAAGTTTACAAAATAATTATTTACATTTCATACATTAGAAAATTAAAAAAGTTAAAAAAAACATTTAAAAAAAAGAGTCTGGTGCAGAATTACCACGTTTTTAAATCAGCATAAGAAACACTACCATCATAAAATGCAATGTACATAAAAAAATTTATAGTGCCAAAAACTAAGTTTTAAAAAACACGTGTGTTCTGCATAACCCCTTTTCGAAATCAAGTCACTTTTTTGCTATCTCTACAAAACGGGTAATAGTATGGGTTCCCGTTTCAAAGTTTACATTGTTTCAAATAGAATTATCAAACCATAGAACATGAACTATATAAAACCATTGCATAATTTTTATAAATTTTAAATTTAACCAATGGGCTAAAATTAAAAAATATGTCATATTTTACCTCTATTTTACGCATTTCTGCATGACATTGATATGATATTGATTCTATCCTAATATGTTTTCTAGGTTTCCCACTGTATATCAACATATTATCAAATTTTGTAAGTGTTAGGTTCAAAATTTGTGAAAGTTCCTTACATTGTCAAAAGCATTTAACATTTTTTGGAAATTCATTGCATTTTTAGATGGTGCTCAATGGTTTTGTTAAACTTTCCTACTCAACTGCATGAAAGTGATAGGTTTTCAATTGTAACAATGCAAGTACACTCACATACAAGTAAACAAAGAATGGAAAAGTATACAACTATGAGAAGGGATTATCAGAACTATACACATATCTTTTATACTCTCTATTGTATTAGATATGCATAGGAGTATATAACTATTTTAGAGTGATCATGTTTGACCAAGTCTCTTATGGTTACAATTATAAAATATATATTTTAGGTGATTTATGACTGGATTCGTATTTTCTTCCTTCCTGAGACTTACTCTTATATTTTTTCTTTGAATAACATGATTTTCTCTAATGATGGGTGTGTAATGATTTCCAATAGAATTTCAAATTATATGAATAGAATTATACTAGATATAATTTCAAATTTATGAAGTCATTAAAAATATATTTAATTTAGATCCAATACCATGTCCAAAGATGAGTCTATTTTTGAACTAGTAAATTGGTCAAACTTAATCACATTGGTGTCTCAGGCTTACTCTAGTTCATCTGCTAGTTGTTGGAGGATATCATCAACTAGTTCTTTGGCCCTTTCAAAGTTATTGATGACTTTGATGAGGAGCATATATTGGGGTGCACTCACTCATTCTTGGCAGCTGTCTCTATCAGGCCTTGACATTCTCTCCTATGTTCAACACTAAGACTCATAGGTTCCTAGAATTTTTCTTGCATTTTCAATCCATTTAACACCTTCTATTAGTTAGGCATTTGGGTTTTCACTAGACACTTAGTTCTTTATGTTTTCCTACTGGAAATATTTTTCTAAGAGTTTCTTTTGTACTCCCATTTTGTACCAACTCCCATTGACAATTTGACTATTTAAATAATCTTAGATGTTGTATGTCCATGTTCTTGAGTGTAGTTATTATACCAACATAACAATATTTATTCAAACCAAAACTGGCAGAAGTCATATCACAGACAATTACATGTGCTTGGTCAACTCAACTACAAGATGCAAAAGCACATACAATGTTATATATGTTTGTCCCCCAACTTTCTACATGTTGTAATGATCATATATAGGATGGCCAAATACCACAAGCTTTTTCTCTACAGTATGATTTTTTCCTTAAGTCTCTTGCACTGCTCCAAACACCTCTCTATTACTTGAATTAAAACTTTTCTCATAATATGTCTCAAGAGTCGATGATTGGTTCCTCAATGATATATCTTCAAATTTATAATTTGGGTTGCTATTATTATGATTCATGGACTTATGAAAGTTTATTGTGCGTGAATATTTGAGTAAAATTTGACGGTATTGATGCGCAAATGTGAGCATTAGAGTCTTAATATGTAACTAAATCATTTGGCATGACAAGAGTATCCCTACGTGGTCAAAAATATCCTTTCTTTTGATGGTTCCTAGACATTAGTGGAGGCTCAACATCTTCATCTTGTATATTTGGTCGCAGAGGATAAGACATCAATATTCAGAACTAAAAAAACATTTCATAAAAAATTGACAGGTTAAACAATGTAAACATATAGTTTGACATTCTTCTTATTTCTTTTAACGGACAACTCTAATAACTTGGATTTTTGAAAGGAAAATGACCTATGATGACAGCTTCATCTCTCAAATTTCAATACCTACAACGATTCTTAAAGAATCCTATAATTTACAACCATAGTTGGCGATTTGAAATGTTCAAGCTAGATATACTATTCTTTATGAAATTACATGTATGGCACAAAAAATATATGCTCCAATCATTATAATAATATAAAAGATGATGATGGTGGAAAACAATTCAAATGAATATGATTTGATCATGTGCACATGTCTTAGTTTAATTTAGTGCATATTATATAAAACATGGAAGATTTATCGAGGCACTGGGCATTGAAGTGCAAACAAATGAAAATTGGAAATTGCAAGGAGACCTCCATGATCAAGATGATGTATGGAGATATAAAAATTCATTTAGTTATACTTGGTTTTCAGAACATGATAATATTTTATATAATACAATTATTTTACAGTATGGCATGTGAAATGATTATCGAGAATACCAACTATGATACTTTGTCTTACCTATGGAATGCAATTGCAATAGCTCCCATAGAGCCTTCTTGTCTACATTAACGTAGGTGACAAGCAAATCCGTTAGAAATATGTTTACTATAGTTGCAAGTTTATGGGTATTCTTTTGTGTATTTGCATAAGGAGGTGGGCGTACACTGAAAATCTATGAAAAGGTCTACCCCAAAGTTTATAGTGTAGTAGAAAATGTATTTGGATGGTGTTGTATCTCTTAGTATTCAATTGATCTGCAACAAATTCCATTTCTAGACAAAAGCAAAACCTGCAATTTTTTGTTACAACAAGTATATTAGTAGATCAATGATTCCTTGGCATTTTTTGGCCGCATAACTTAACCCATGAGTTAATTCCTACGATAATTTAAGCAAACATTTGCATAAAAAAATGATAGGAATAAGATGTAAATAAATGTAATTACCAAGAGTTCCTTTCCACCATTATTAATGTAGGAGTGAAATTGTAAATGTGTAGACATCTCAATTTATTTGTTCCTTCCAAATCAAGACTATAGGATTCAATTTTTCTATTAATCACTATTAATTTAGCATTGACCAATGCAAGTTATAGATTCTTTATGTAGATTTTTTCTGAGCATAATTTATATGATTGAATGGGCATGCACTGAAGTTCCTTGCAACACTGTTTTAAATGAATTTATTAATTTGCATTCAAGTACATTTACATATAAAGGTGTTCAAGCTTTTTTAATTAGAAGTTGTTGTTTTAAATATAAAGGTTCACATATATATATATATATAGTATATATATATATATAGTATATATATTATATATATATATGTATATATGATATATAGAAATAAATAAAGATTTTATAGAATAAATAAAAAATAAAAAAAATTCCCCCTCAAAAGCATTGTTTTTCTCGAACCACCTATATGAAATCCAATTAATAATTTTATTATTATATCTTTCTTATTATATTTTTTTCATGTAACAAAACACCCACTTTCTAGCTTGTAAGTAAGCACAAAATATTGCTCTACTTTCTTGCTTGTAAGTAAGCACAAAATATTGTTCCACTTTCTAACTTCTAAGTAGGCACAAAATATTGTTCGAGTCTCAAAGTTGTATAACAAGAAGGCTAGAAAACATTACAACAATATACTCAATAGGAGCTCCAACAATATACTAAATGTGAGTTGGACATGTCATTTATGAGAATTAAACCTAGGTGGGAAGGATAACAATTATTCTTCCTCCCCACATAAGATAACCCAATTGACAATTTTATGAAAAATATTATAGTTGCTTACTATAATTTATTGGTGGAGATAGATCAAACCTTCAAGTTATTTGGGGAATCGGTATACTCCATAATATGGTTGTGCCTTGGGGAGCATCACCCAATTTCTAGCATCTTCCCACAATATCATCACACTTACAACCCCAGCAAATCCAATCCCCAATCCCATTCCTAATGCAAATAATGAAACATGTTCATCTACACGACTTAGCCATCCATGTCCTTTAGTAATGGCAACACCTTTCATTGTGTTACTCTTTTGTGTTTCCTTACATAGTTGCAAAAGATAGCAGCATAAGCATTTGTTTCCTTCAAATGAAGTCTCATTGAAAGTGTCCATTTGTGTTCCTTTTGGGATTTCACCACAAAGCTTATTCCATGAAATGTCAAGAGATGCCAACATGGTTAATGTAGAGAGCTCTTGAGAAATGTTCCACTTAAAAAAATTCTTGATAAGTCCAACTACTCCAAAGTAGATATCTCACTACTTGAGTTTTAGGGATTGGTCCCTTAAGTTGGTTTCTAGATAAATTCAATAGTCTTAAACTAATAAGACTTCCTAAAATTGTTGCTAGACAAGTCAAATATGGTATTTGCAGCTAGCACATATGTTAAAAGATATTCAATTCCCTTATTTCCGTTCTCATATCCTCATATATTTTATTAGTACTAAATTGAGAAGACCTAGGAATTCTGAACCCTTCTTTGGAGGTTAGATGGTATTCTTCCACTGAATTTGTTGATGATAAATCCAACACTTGCAATTGAGTGAAATTTGTAATCCACTGAGGAATGCCACCGGAAAGCTTGTTATAACCTAAACTTAAAACTTTTAAGTCCTTAAATAATACCAGGTATTGAGGAAGCTCCCTGTTAATCCAGTTTTTCTTAAATCCAACAGCTGAAGTTGGGTACACATGGCTAGAGATTCAGGCATGATCCCAAAAAAACTATTAGAATAAGCAGAAAGGATTTTCAAAGACACCGGAAAGTCTATCTCTGATATGCGACCAGTCAAATTATTTTCACCCAAATTTACAACTGAGTTAACTTATTTCTTGGGGTATGCCACCCGTTAAATTGTTGCTATCAAAGTATAGGCTTTTCAAGCCTTCTAACATATTTGTACCAAGATTTAGATACGTTAACTGATTCAACTGGTAAGGGATTCAGGAATGATTTAGATACGTTAACTGATTCAACTGGTAAGGGATTCAGGAATGACACCAGAGAACGTATTTACACCCAGTGATAACAAGCTCAATTGACTCAGATTACCAATCACTTCAGGAAAAACAAAGAATCTCGACGACAAAAGTTGTTTCGTTTTCATTTTGGTTGGTACGTGGGGCCGAATTGACGAGGACTCCGGGGGTCGGGAAAAGCAACAAAGGAAGACAAATCGTTTCAGTTCACATGATCGTGGAAATTAATATTGAACTAATTGGTTACACCGAATTGACCGGGAACCAAGAACTGCAAAGAAAGACTAGTAGTTTAAAAAAGAAAGACGAATAGTAGGTGGGAATTAGTCGTCTGTATGGAAATTGTTGCGAGTGGTGTGGAAATTTCGAAGGGAAGAATGTTAGTGACGAAACGAAAAAAGATGTTGACAGGTCACCGTATTCAATCGGTACGCGGAGCCGAATTGACGAGCACTGCGCGTGTCAGGAAAAACAACAAAGAAAGACAAATCGTTTCGCGTGGTCCTCGAAATTAATGGTTTCTGTATTGAAGAATTTGGTGGTGTACCGTAAATTATTTCCCCCGAAAGCCGAAAAAATACAAAATAAAATAAATCGTTTGGACCACTACCATTTTAGCGGTTTTAATATGATTATGTTATTGATTATCTACCATTTTTCTAGAGTAGGATTATGTTATTGATTATCTACCATCTTTCCAGAGTTTGGTAATTTTAACTTAAAGTTGGTGTGATGGGATATAGAGTTAATGAATGAATAAAACGGTATAGTATTTGAGAAAAATGAGACAATGTTTTGGTATTTTTATTTACTCATTTTTGTTTGGTGTGCAAGTGAAAATATGCATTCAACTTTACCAACTAATGGTCAATTAAAAGTTTATTTTATTATTTTTTTTAACTTTTTTATAAAATTTAATAGATTTAGTTATTTATTTTATTTATAGTTTTTAAATAAATTTAATAGATCTATTATATATATTTTGTTATAATTTAATAATTTTTATCAAGTTTTTGAATATGTTTTTTTTTAGATAATCACATTAAAATTTATTTGTCAACGAACCAACAAGTGTGATTTTAATTAATCATTTTATTTAAAACTAAATAAAAATCTTAAATAATAATTGACTTTACGAATTTTATTAATAAATAGTTTTATAACATTATTTCACTATCCCCGAAGGTGTAGTTTGTTGTTATGTAAAGATGTTGCAATCATATGGATGGATATTTGATTATATTACAAACTTCCAACTTGGTAGATGATAATTTATTTTATACAAAGTCAAAATTGATTTATTTAAGAATTAAAATAGATTTACAATAAAATATTCCATTTAAGATTATTCGATACCGTTCCAGTTTGGTTTCCTCTGCCATTCAAAAAAGATTTACACTTCCAAACATTGACTCGAATCCAAACACTCGTTCGATATTGTTAACGTATGAACACTTATCGCGTGGCAACCAGCTTTTTCTCATTCGATAATGTCAACGTGGGGAAACTTAAACCCTTATCACGCCGCAACCAGCCATTTTTCCGCATCGGTTAACGTACAAAGACTAAACTCTTTCAAATAAAAATATGACGTCGCTGTCATATAATTAGATTCGGCTTAAACCCTTATCACGCCGCAACCAGCCATTTTTCCGCATCGGTTAGCGTACAAGACTAAACTCTTTCAAATAAAAATATGACGTCGCTGTCATATAATTAGATTCGGTGACAACGAACCATTATATATCAATGTAAACATGTGGAGTAGGGAGCGGGTCACCGTCAGTCGGTCAGAAACAGATACCCTGGTCCTAAATAATAGTTGATTTATTAATTAACTTTATTTGACTATATATGTAAAAATATCATTCAATTATTAATTTAAAAATAAATTATAATTTTTTCAATGTTTATTAAATATATTTATTTTTACTTACATTAAATCCAGGTTAAGTAAAATGTCTACTAATGACTACTAATGTTTACTTAGTTAAATTGTTTAAAAACATTATTTATTCAAAAGGAATGTAACTAATTAAAAATTCAATCGTAAGAACTTCTTTTTAAAAATTAACCTAACAAAAATATTACATTAGGCTATATTATCCTCTTAAGAAAAAAATAGTAAATCAATAGAAAAGGGAACGAAAACTAACCAAAGTCAAAGGGATAAAATTAGACAGGAAAATGAAGGAGGGTAGATGAAGGGGGTTGGCGAGAGGGGGCTAAGAGGAAAGAGCAGGGATCTAACAATTGCTAATCTTCCAGCCGTCATCCCTATTGAGATTGCTCGGCCTCCTTTCGATTTCTATGGCTTCCCTAAACTTACGGTGATGGAAATGAGAGATCTTGGCAATGACCTGGGCCTCCTCAATACATATATGATGCTTAGACTTCTCTACGTGTTCAACCAAGGCTGAGAACCTGGTCCTCCCATGCTTGATGTCAGCTGCATGCTCATGAATCCTCTAATTAATAGAGCGCCGAGTTTCACCAACATAGGGGGGTCCCATAAGAACAAGGAATAAAATAAACACCTTTCATATCCTTTGGGTCAATAAGGTATTTTACAGATCTAAGGGAATTACAAATGGTGTTAAGGGGTCTAAAGGTAGAGGGAACATTATGCTTCCTAAGAAGCCTCGCGATCTTTTCAGTGGTCCCCTGGATGAAAGGGAGATGCACCCCTGAGAATCGGTCTTTAGGTTCTTTCTTAGACTTGGGACCTCTACTAGCTTGAAGGAAAGCTTTCAAACCTTGGTGCCTACTATATCCATTATTAACAAAAACATCAAGGAGGTGTGTTTTCTCCTTCTCAAGGTTCTTATCATCAGATATTCTCAACGCCCGAGTGGCCAATGTGTTGAGAACACCCAACTTTTGAGTAGGGAAATGATGAGAACTGGCATGAAGATACTGTTCAGTATGAGTTTTTTTCTTAAACACCTGTTGGGAGAAAGAACTGTCATCCTTTTATGAAATAAGAACATCAAGGATTCTATCATATTAAAGTATTTGTGTTATTCATCAATACATAGTTATATTTGAAATTTGACAAAAAAATTAAGTTTTACTAATTTATATATATATATATTATATATAGTATATATATAATATATATATTCAATTCTACTAATATGTCATAAGAAATAATAATGTGACACTTAAAGTCCACATTACTTGTACATACTATGTCACATTATTTTTTATCACTTTTCAACATTTACAATAAATGAATTTATATCTTTTACAGGGCTTGGACTACAATATGAATTGGATTTATTCTTTCCAAAGAGCAATCCTTCATGATATCTCACACTACAAAGGATTAACACATGTTGGTTTTTTAGTTGTAAATTAAAGTATCATTAAATTTTTGGCAAACATTTAAAATTAGTCATATTTTTCTCATAATTTCATAGCAATAACTTGGCATGTTTCCATGGTAATAAACCATTGAAACTTAGTCTCCTACCAATAGAAATATATGAAAATTGAATTGAAATACCTCCTTGAATACTCAAAATTATGTGTTGGAGAGGTAAATCCCCTCTATGGATAGAGGCGATCCCTACTAGCCCAGAACGGGTCTAGCAACAATCAATCAATGCTACTCTGCAAGTTCCTAGTTGCAATTACAAAGTGGGTAATGAACACCTACTTGGATTCCAGCGCTAGGTTTGATGAAGAGATGTCACTCTCGCTCCTTCGCTCCAGCCGGTCACAATCCTCCACTATCCTCGTGGGCGGACACCTGCACAAGAAAAGAGAAGACAAACACAAGCGTAAAATCTACTAAAAGCCACTATACATCAGTCAGAAGGGATGTAATTCACATTAACCATCATAAGACAAATGAGAATGGAACCATAACAGTAGTCATCTATCTTTTATTAATCAAATACAGAGAAAGGTACAACCAATGTTCTGACGCTGAGTCCTTCTCTGGAGGGTCCAGCCAGCAAGTCTCACAAGCATTCACCCTTGAAGGTAGATCTCCCAAGACAAACAACTCTCTCTCTCTCACAAGGCAACAAACTCATAACCTTCCTTAAGCTCCCTATGCAATCCACACTCAACACACCAAATGCCTATTAAGAGCAACACTAAAGCACTATGAATTCCTCTATGTCAAAGTCTATATGTCAAAAACTAGCTGCTCATGGCAATGGTGGAGGCTTATATAGGAGAAGGAGTCTCCATGAATAGTGAAAGGATGAGCTTATCTCCAAGAAAGGTGGCTCATAAGATGAATAGACATGCCATAGAAGGGAGGGCGACCTTTACAAAGCCAACAACCAGGTCTGGAGTCATCTGGAAGGCTGGCTGTTAGAACAAACTCGCCCAAACAGGATCAGCGCAGGTGCATAACTGGACTGGCGTGTTGACATCGCATCTCAATGACTGAAGAGGTCTGGTCAGTGCGACTTAATACAAGCGAAGGGTGCGCTAGCTATGAAATTCGATCATTGCGGGAATCCCGTGTGCTTCCGCACTGGCAGCGCACCAATGGCACTATCATCCGCCAGTCAGCACGGTTATTTCAATTACAATCGCGATGATCCAATAAACTTAGGCAAAGAGGGTTTTTTGGCCATTTCAAAGAGCATGAGCATGATGGATTTGATTTCATGACACAGTAGGGAGACTGACAAGGAGACAGTGACAAATTACTGTGTAACAGTAACACCCTAAAGCATGAAGCCCGAGAGAGTGGGAGGGGTGAAATGCTTTACAAAAATGCTGAACCGGAACACCAACAGGAAGAACCTGCACATAGATACAACTGATATTTCGATTACATGTAGTCGAGGCATGGGCACAACCATCCAAAAGACATACAAAGAAGGTCTGTGGTATGGACGCAACCACCCAGCTGAAGAGACCATCCTAAAAGACTCAGGTATGGGCACAACCATCCATCAATGAGTCATGTAATAATGATCCACAAAATCGCAACCTGGCTCGCAACAGGCTAGAACCAGGGTCTTGCGCTCCATCCAAAGCCGAACAAAGTACAAGTCCAAACATGTGAATACAGGAGTCAGAGTCGAACATGCTTGAACAATGTCTGATTACCAGCCAATGATGAAAGCTGTTAACAGATGCGAGAGGGGCCACCAATAATGACGATGATCCTCAAGGTACTATAGGTACAATCCACGGCGTGCGAATATATGAGCCGGTGTCGAACACCCGTAGAGTCGTCTGATCGGAGGCCAATGATGAAAACCTCGTGTCGAACACGAAGAACCTGCCATTGAGGCATGCAGGCTCCAAGGTAC
>APFE031501531.1:28267-45082 GCA_000404065.3 Pinus taeda | reverse complement strand
TTATTATCCAAATTCAAATCTACATACCTCCGAGGATATAAATTCAAATATATCATCTTTAAAAGAAACCCAAGGAATATTCTTAACTCCTATATCCCTCCAAGAATATACCATCCTTAATATAATTTTATAATATTTAACAATGACATATTATGAATAAAATCATTCTTACAAGATTTAATAAGAAATCTTTAAAACATAACTAGAGAGAAGAATCAAACATCGCATCCCTCTCACATGAAAGCGATAATAACAACCGAACACCGGTCTTCACTCGCGCCATGAAACATGAATCACGTTTCTGGATAAGTAAACGCCAACTATTAAAGCCGGGAACTCTTCTACTTACCGCGGATGTCAAATGTTATAGAAAATCATTTAATTTATTCTGCTCTACATAAGTGCAACGCTAGGCCTTTTTCGACTGCAGGAGTGGTGTGGTAACCATTGAAAATGGCAGGCCGACGATCGCTTTTGTACGCTGTGTTCTTGCTGCTGTTCGTTACTCTCGTCTCAGCCGAAGTCTTTTTCGAGGAGCGTTTCGATGGTAATGTTCTCAGCACGCTTTTCCTCACCATTTTCTGGTTACATTTGTGCGTTCAACTAGCTTACATGATCTCAGTGTCTTTTCATAGGTTTTTTTCCTTTAAATTAGCATTTTAATGTCCCGATCTGGTAACTTAGAGTCATACTTATGCTAGTTTAGCTTGCACAGTTAAAGTTACCGTGAGAGTGATCTCATACTCAAAATTGGCTTTGCATATGCTCTGAGGAATGCTGAAATGTGTTTAATGAATGGTTAAAAATCGTATAAATCTACGCTTTAATGCTTAAAGCCTGAGTTTCTGTACAAGAAGTTCATTTTTTCTTAAATAAAAGGTTAAAGTTGCAAGTTTAGATGAAATGATCTCATCCTCAAATTTGAGCTTCGCAAAAGCTTTGAGAGTGCGGAAATGTGGGTAAAGATTGGTCGAAATTCATATAATCTACGCTTTGATATATGAAGTTTTTGTTTCTGTAGTCGAAGCTCGGGTTCTTTTTAAATCAGGGTTAAAATATTGCACGATACCTAAATAAAATTCCCGGATTTACCATTTATGGTACAACAACTGCAGCTTTCTGCTAACTGCTTGCGGTCTAAGTGTAATTCATGGGGAAAGCGAGAAAAACTGCCAATGAAATAGCCACAGAACATTAAAAATTAAATGCCTTGGCGTAGATCACAACAAAATTCTGCTTTTGGCAGATCCCCAAAAACAAATATTTTGCTATTAATGTGATCTAGAAACCGAAGAGGCCGTCGACAATTTAATGCGATGGTAGTAGGTCTAAAATAGATCTAAGGTAATGGAGAAGCTTGAATTGTACGATTTAAGTTCCAGGTGATCGATTGGCGGTCAAATCTTTCAAATTGTGAAAGATTTCCGGGAATAGCTTTAAGTTTGATTAGTAGATCTTCCCTGTTGAGCTGATGACGGGTGTCACAAGACCCCTCTTTTGAGTCCTAGTCATATTTGAGTTGTTTGGAACAGTACAGGCTTGTTCAGGAATATTTCTCACATAAGAAGGCAAACTAAATTTTGCATGTAACTGATCTTATTGACAGCATGTAAAAAGATCCTCCAACACATTAAAGAAAATTATTAATTGCTGAATGTAATTGATTCGAAGTAACGTAACCGATATACATAAATTAAAGAAGGCAATAAGGCTCGGAGCCTTTTTGATTGGGTGATTCTAAAGCTGCACGACTCTCCCTTGTTTCTCTATTTTAGTTTTTCTCTGCCCTGTTTATCTCTGCTTTATTGAGAGCATTTTGTTAGTCACATTGATACGGCAAGTCTGGCTGGAGATTCAGAATCCGTTGTTTCTCCATAAAAGACACTGGAAAATCAAACACTCATTTTGCCTGCCTTTTCTGACTAGGTTTCATAGTAGATAACCAACAAACCTATTGACTGTTCAGATCCATGGTGTTTTGTTGTATGTAGTAATCATATATGTACTTCTGAAAATTCCCAAGGCAAATCCTGAGTCACCTTGTTCTAGTCAACTCTTAATCTTTGACTTCAGTGAGTAACTATTCGAGTCCATGTCTGGTATCATTGCTAATCACGAACGCTCTTTGAAAAGGGGTGGTAACTTGGAGAGAAATGAGGAACTATGTAAGCTTTAGGCTTCTGAATCCTTTGGGCTCCTTTGAGTTAGGGTGGTTGTTTGTAGCATAATGGGCCAAAGAGCTCATAATTCCTGGTCTAGACTGTTGTCCCATTTCCAATGGCGCCTTTCTAGTCTCGATTGTTTTAACTTTTGGTGTCCCCATTTTTCAGGTTTTCTTCTCAGATGTCTTTGTTCTTCAATACTGAAGTGGCCGAAAATCCTCGTCCTCCTTAGCTGAGGTAGTCATGGGGGGTTTCTTGAGATTCACCACTTGGTTTGTCTACTTTGGACAAGCCTCTATAAGGTATCCAAAAACCTGACAGTCTTTACACTGGAATGCTGTGTTTTTCTAAATCCAAAGGTTGCAGCCACCGTGTTGCTTGTAGGTTGAGCATTATTAGATTTTGGCAAATTCTTGCTTAGATGTATCTTCATGAAAATTTTGGCATAGGTAGACAAGGCTTCTTCAACCCTTGTGCCATAACAGTTTCAACTTTCATGTTCTTTCAAAAGGCTTCCACCTAGAAATGAATGCGGGCTTTGATGATCTTTACCCACACTGAATTGACTGAGATTGGAATTGTGGCCAGATTAATTCTGGAAACCACTGTTTTATGTTAGAACTGCATTCATTCTGGAAACACTCTTTTATGTTAGAGCCACATTCATTCTGGACACACTGTTTTATGTTAGAACCGTATGCATTTTGGAAACACTGTTTTATGATAGACCTACATTCATTCTGGAAGCCACCGTTTTATAATAGACCTGCATTTCCTGAGAACCACGGTATATTGCCTTGGGTCAAATTTCTCTTTTCATGTGTCGTAAAAGACACATGATGAAAAAAAATCTGGCAAAGCCTTACTAGACAATCTTTGCCCCATTTGAGTATTGATCCATTTCTTCTCTGCTTCAGCACTTGGCTAATGGCCATAGGCTGTTAAACTTGCATTTGAGTTTTTGTTCGTTATGATTTAGGATGGTGTTTTCAACCGACTTCAGGCTCACTTTACAAATTTCTTGGAGTGCTGCACATCTGTTGCAACAGGTCTACTTCGTAGTTTACCTAAATGACTGTGAGATTTGCTTTATGGAGTAGACCATAATTCACTTGTTGCAGGTCAGCCACAACTTAATGAAGTGGCATTTTTAGTTGACTTAACCCAGAAAACACTGTTTTATGACAGATCTACATTCATTCTGGAAACCAACGCTTTGTACTAGACCTGCATTTTCTGAGAACCACGTCATATTGTCTGGGTTCAAATTTCTCTTTCCTTGTGTCATAAAAGACACATGAAAAACACTTCTGGCTAAAGCCGTATTAGACAATCTTTGCGTCATTTGAGGATTGATCCGTTTCTTCACTGCTTCAGTGCTTGGCCAATGGGCACCTGCATTTGAGTTTTTGTTTGTTATGATTTAGGATGGTGTTTTCCAACGACTTCAGAATCACTTTGCAAATGAGATTTATCATTGATTCTCTCAATAAAAACTTGGTACTTGGAGTGATGCACTTCTGTTGCAACAGGTCTACTTTGTATTTTTCCGAAATGACTAAGATTTGCTTTATGGAGTAGGCCACAATTCACCTGTTGCAGGTCAGGCACAACTTAATGCAAGTGACATTTTTTAGTTCGGTGAAACCAGGAAACCACAGGACTAAGAATGCAAATTGTGCAAGTGACATTTTTAGTTCGGTGAAGCCAGGAAACCACAGGACTGAGGATGCAAATTGTGTCAAAGTGCAACAATGAGATTGCAGAGAGCAAGGAATACACCAAACTATGCAAAGAATGGGATGGTCAACATAACAACATTGATGCTGACATTGATGTATGGTAAATTGACATTATTAACCCTGATTGGCATTGTTTTCTTAGACCAACATTGTGGGTCAACTGACTTGACTGTACTATTCTGGTGCAGAAGTTAAATCCTTGTTGCATCAATATTAGAAGCTAAACTAATGATTTCAATGTAATTGAACCTCCTATCTATACTAACTGTCCTAAATACTGGCCCGTTCTATATCTGTAAGTATTTTCCTATGTATTGTATTCATCCTCCTCCCTGGCTAGGGTTTCTCTATTAATAATTCCCTTCGTATTGTATTCACCCTCCTCTCTGGTTTGGGTCCCTTGTATGCAGGCTTTCTTTTGTCTTTCTCAAGTAAAACTTGACCGGATCTCCCCCTCTTCCCCAGAATGTCTAGATGGAGGCAGCCCAACCACCCGTCACAATGTGGGATGGTAACCCTGATGGACTTGACCAGCTTTGAACCAAATAGGCTCTCTCTTGTACTTCAGTCTTGAGCATTGACATCAATTAGACTTCATCATCACATTCACAACCTTTTGCAAGGACTTGGCACTTGTAGCACATCTCCACTCTCATAGCCCAACAAGTTTATTCTAGTACATTCTTGAGCTAGCAGTTTAAAATCCTTTGCAACACTGTATATATGCATTGATACTCTATTTGACATTGTAATATGAGTTGAGCACCTTTGGTGTGACTTTGTTTTAATTATCTGGTTATTTATGCTGTGTACATTGTTCTGTAATATAAGTGTGGGTGCGTGTCAGTGTGTACTTATTTGTGATGTGTCAGTATGCTATGTCACCATACTTATCTGCAAAAAGCATCGTCCCCTTTCTAACCTTGGGATTCCCCTGACTGCCTTGCTTGTCCCCTAAGCCCCTACACCTTGGCAACTGGATCACTGGGAATGTAAGAATTGATTATTGTAGGTGTGACTTCCATTATGAAAAACAAGATTGTAAGCATGTTATGTGTTCGACATCCCCAAATGATGGGTTTCAGGGAGTTGAATGCATAATGACCCTGAAGATTTGTAAGTTTTGCCTCAACTTAAAATGGATGATCATGCAGTGTCGCATAAACTTTGCAATACCTCAAGAAAAAAAATTCTGCCTCTGAAGGGCCTTGTACTGGGCTGGATAAATTCCCCAACTTCTGCCAACCTGACCTTCAGTTGTTCTTCAAGGTGACTTTAAGAATTGCTCCTTAGCCTGGAAATCAACTTTTGGTCCAGAATATTAGATTATTGATCTGTGATTGAATTATGTCCATTATTTAATTCTGATGTTATTTTAGTGATCATTCTATTGTATTTTGTGAGAATATGGGTGAGACAGTTTTGTTGTGGTTGTCTTCACTGGCTGCTACATGTTTTATGCTTTTATTTCATTTACGATTTATTGGCATTGGGCTGATGATTTTATATGGAAACTTGCTAACAATTTTCTTACCTTACAAATAAAGATAGCTGGGAAAGTCGTTGGGTGCAATCTGATTGGAAAAAGGATGAAAGCTTGGCTGGAGATTGGGTGCACACAGCAGGGAAATGGAACGGGGATCCAAATGACAAGGGTGTGTACACGTTTATTTATTTATTTTTATACTTATTTTTTAAAAAACCAATCATCAAACAGTGGATACTGGGGCCTGTACACATGCAGTTATTAGAACTTTGTATTTACTACATAGCAATGCTTAGTGTTGTTTGTATATCATCTGGTTTCCAAAAACTTTAAGATTCATGAGTTTGTAGTATTTATGTTTTTATTGTCCTCACTATGTGTGGTTAATGCAGGCATCCAAACACATACAGACTATAGATTTTTTGCCATCTCAGCTGCGTACCCTGAGTTTAGCAACAAGGATAAGACCCTTGTTCTTCAGTTTTCTGTCAAGCATGAACAAAAACTTGATTGTGGTGGTGGCTACGTAAAGTTGTTAAGTGGTGAAATTGACCAGAAGAATTTCAGTGGAGAGACACCGTATAGGTAATATATGGTTTATGGTTTCAAAATTTCAATGTGTTATTAAGTGGCTTTCAACTTTTGTGTAGATTATGATTTCAGAATTATGAGGTTCTAATGCTGTTTTATGATGCCAATAGCTGGTAACATGTGTGAACTTGTGATGGCAGTATTATGTTTGGACCAGACATTTGCGGTTACAGCACTAAGAAGGTTCATACCATTCTGTCATATAAAGGGAAGAACCATCCTATCAAAAAAGATGTCCCTTGTGAAACAGATCAGCTTACTCATGTTTATACTTTCATTCTTCGACCGGATGCTACATATAGCATCCTCATTGACAACACGGACAAACAGTCTGGGAGTTTGTACAAGGATTGGGACTTGTTGCCACCAAAAACAATCAAGGACCCTAATGCCAAAAAGGTATGAATCTCTTGCCTGGGATTTTATGTCAAAGGTACCCTAAGCTCCAGCAATGTTTACCTAATGGAGGATCTTTATGTATGTGTGCACAGCCTGAGGATTGGGATGATAAGGAATATATTCCTGATCCAGAAGACAAGAAACCTGAGGTATAGTGAAGAATGATGGGCTACTGTTTTAACATCTTCAAATGACATCACCAGTGTTTTATGGCTACCATTACTTACAGTATATAGTTGCTTGAAAATATTTATAACTTGGATGGTTTCCTGTAGTCAATGATTTATGGTTTTTCCTCGTGTGTGTGCAGGGATATGATGACATTCCAAAGGAAATACCTGATCCAGATGCCACTAAGGTAATCACTGAATCAAGTAATTGTAATTGATGACATGTCATGTAAGAGTCCGACTTTGTTTTGTATGTATCCTTTTGTCCAAGTTGCTTTCTGCTTCCACTTTGTGTTTTTGGGTAGAATATATTTGTTTGTGTGAACTCATGCTCAATGCATTCCTAGGTCTGACCTAAAAAACAGGTGAAGTCAGCCCTAGAAAAACAGACTTTTGTCTAACAATCTTGTACCGACAATGATTTCCATTACCCAGGTCCATGTCTAATGATCTGATTTATGCTCTGCAGCCCGAGGATTGGAATGACGAGGAGGATGGTGAGTGGACAGCTCCAACTATTGCAAATCCAGAATATAAAGGACCCTGGAAGCCTAAGGTATGTGAAGGGAAATCATGGTCTATTGATAATTTGATTGTTGTTATCGTTAGCCTGTTTATTGTTGTTGCTTTTTCAGTCCTTTATCTCTGTCAAGGTTGTAGTTTTTTATGATTTGCCTGAAATTATGGACAGAAAATTAAGAATCCTAACTACAAGGGTAAATGGAAGGCTCCAATGATTGACAATCCTGGTACAGTTTCCTTCTAATCATAGAATAATTCTGTGTTTCAGCATTTTTTTCAGTGTTTTTTATTCTTCACTGTTCTGTTTTTTTGTTATCTTGTATTTATCTGTTTTTTAATCTGACACAACTTGTCCTCAATTAGATTTCAAGGATGATCCAGAGCTCTATGTTTTTCCCAATCTCAAATATCTAGGAATCGAGTTATGGCAGGTATGCATGTATTCATTTGTTATCTTGTTACCTTTTTTTTTTTCCGAAGTTACAATACCCAGGGAAAAACCTCAAGTACCTCCCCTCATTTTAATGAGGTACCCAGGGTAAACCCTATATTCGTCAGGGTAAAAGGCTGATCAACAGGCTCAAAGTCATTACAAATTTGCAACAATATACTCATTAAGAGCTCAACATGTCTTTTGTGGGCATTGAACCTGGGTAGGGAGGATAACAAGCATTCCTCTCAACCACCAAATCTACAGATCCAATTGATTTGTTATGTTGTTACTTTCACCACTTTCACTAAGTAATGAATCTTTTGCTAGTTTCTTCTTCCACTTAATAAGTGTGTCCCTGCTGTTACCACAGGTCAAGTCAGGAACATTATTTGATAACATTTTAATCTCTGATGATCCTGAATATGCCAAGAAGTTAGCAGAGGAAACATGGGCCAAACACAAGGATGTGAGTTGATAATGTTTAACTGGAGGCTCCTATCTCTTATCTGTTTTCTTCGCCCTCCTAGTACTGGTAATCAACATTTCTGATGATTTCATTATTGACTTTTTTCCAGGCCGAAAAGGAAGCCTTTGATGAGGCAGAGAAAAAGAAAGAAGAGGAGGTAATAGCTATTTTTATTTTACTGTGCTAAGGTCTAGTTTTTGTTGACTTAATAGTCTGTAATTTAAATGACGCTAATGTTTACTCCAAAAATGTTTCAGGAGAAAGAGAAAGAGTCTGATGATGAGGAGGATACAGATGTAAGTTCCATGTTGCTATTGTAAAATTTTAGGATTTACTGTGTAGGAGTTGGTCGTTCTTTACATTGAAAGAATATGGAGGTTATGTTGTCAAGCATTGTTGAGGGTTGCGTAAGTAGATCATGCCTGTTTGTTCTAAATGGTGAGGAGTGTTTAAAACAGTACCATTTGCCAGATTCAGATGATCATATTACTAAAACACAGAGAGGTTTGATAATAAAAAATACCCTGAATTCCTTTTCTATTTCACAGAATCGTTTGTTGACCCCCTCCCAATACACATTTCCAATTAAAAGGCCCCATATTTTCACTAGATATCCTTCGTATCCATATTTTTATTAAAAAATTTCACACCCTTTTTTATTTTTACCACCAGTATGTTGGTCCCAGTGTATTATCCACTCTTCACCTAATTATCATCATGCTTCCTCTTTCCTTTGAAAACTCCTGCGTTTTTTTCTTGCTCAGGCCATCGTCAGTTTTTCTCAGATTTCCTCACTCCTCTACTTTTATATTACCATTCTAAGGTCTTTTATTTAGGATAATCAATTTTGTTTTCTTTAAGTTTATGGCTTTTAACAATGCATTACCTAGTTTATTGGTGAATACCTTAATTTTGGTGTCATGCCGCCTTTACAGAATGTGAAATATTCATGTCTTATGAAAAATGGAAGTATATCTGCTTAAAAACTTGGTTGTGCTGATGTGACTTTCTCATTTTTAAAAATATTCAGCTGATTTACCAGTCCATAATTTCAATGATGCTGATGTTTATTCCAAATGTGTTTCAGGAAAAGGAGGAAAAATCTGATGACGAGGATGCAGATGTAAGTTATATGACGTATTGTAGAATTTTAGAATATACTGTTTAAGAGTCGGTAGTATTTTAGTCTTAGTAAGTTGATAAATGCTAAATACAACTTACTTTTACCATCGAATCTAAAGACTAGAAGGTTTCAAACTTCAAAATGTAAAATTTTAATGCATGCTTTCTTTTCCTATAATTACACTATTATAAGTTATTAACTTGGAACACCTTCTATGAAAGAAAAATATTCCTTTACTTAGGTCTGAAAAAATACATACTCTGGTTTGCCACTGGGGAAATTAGACCAGTGAAAAAACCAGAGTTGTTGAAGCATCCAAAAGCTGAGAATGTCCTGAGAGTTTGAAAGCAAAAAACAACTGAACTAGACCAGTGAAAAAGCCAGAGTTGTTTAAGCATCCAAAAGTTGAGAATGTCCCGAGAGTTTGAAACCAAAAAACAACTAGCTGGTGGCATGTGGCCTTCTAAAACATCTAGAGACTCAAAATGAAAATACCAGAAATGAAAATGAGCTAATGAGGAGTGTATTGAGGTTGTCATCTAGTGTTGGGGGAGTCTGATTCTTCCACAACGATTGGTTCTTTGTTGCTCCTTGGTGAGTAGCTTGGATCAGGTGGAAGACCTAGATGAGAATCGATATGCTGCAGTTGACTGCCCATCCCTTTCATTTTGAGCCCTCCATGCATTGAAGAGCTTCATTAGATAATTTGTTGACAGGATAATTCAAATTCCTCAGAAAAAGCCTCATTTGGATTTTGTGTACATTGTAAACAATAACCTTGATCCCATTGCCTATGTTATTGTTAGGCTGTGAGTGTTAGCCCTACATTTTATATTTTATGATTTTATTAGGATTTTAGAACTGTACAATGATGTACTATGTGTGTCTTTGTTTGTCCGTGTTGTTGTATCGTTACTTCTCTATATTATTTGTTGAATTAGGTTAAACCATGAGAGGTATTGTAGTCTGTAGGTACTAGGGATTGCCATGATATGTTGTGAGGTATACATCATCAACATTATTTGATGATGTAGTATCTATATTTGATTATGTTGGCTGTTTTTTGTGGCATTGATTTTTGTTTGAGAGCCACATAAATCATAATAATATTACTAGTCATAACAACATATGCTTTATTTTGCTTACATCAATTTGAAATTTTCCCATATACATAGTATTATAGACATAGAATTATTACAACAGAGTGGGGGCAAATGTACCACATGATTCTATTGTGAATAAAGACCCAAGATCTATGCCAGTGTGTAGAAATTCTTAACAAAAAATTCGAAGGTAGTACATACAAATGAAAATGCAATGAATGCAATAACATTCAAAGTGGTTCATACACTAGGGTGATAGGCCATCTCACTAGGTTGATTAATATAAGGGGTGCTAGTAGGTGCTAGTCCAAATGATGTAAATGGAAAATCTAGGTCAGAGACACACTAGGGGATTGCCAAATCCTGGATCACTAGTCCTGTGTGAAATTTATCATACAGCAGAGGTTTGAAGAATGTGTGCGTTTTGTTTTCATGAAATTTAATATATCTACTTTCATTGCTTATTGCAGGAATTAGACGATGAACACAAAGAAGCAGACAAGAAAGAACATGTAAGCTTTCCTTCATGCTACCAAGTAGATTGTTATTATGATATATATGCTGCCTTTTGTTTCATGAAATTGAAAATATCTACTTTGATTGCCTATTGCAGGAATTAGACAGTGAACACAAAGAAGAGGACAAGAAAGAACATGTAAGATTTCATGCTACCAAGTAGATTGTCATTATGATATATATGTTCTTGACATTGACAAATGTTGCAGTTTCACTCTGGTATGGATGATTGCTAACACAGTAAAGTTTCGTCTTTATTTCTCAGGATGAGCTATAGTTGCTTAATATATGCAACACTGCTTTCATGTGGGATGGTACCATGAATTGGAAATTTGGAGTCATTGTTTTATCCTCTCAAATTTTGCAAGAGTTTACAGGTGGTTTCTTTGATGAATGCTTGTTTTGAAACGGCTTTACAGAAAGGAGTAATAATTATTGTAGTCTCCCTTTTTAATGGTGAGCAACATTTTTTAAGGACTCTTGCAAGAAATGCTTTTATTTTCGAACAGTGGGCAGGTTTACCCGGCAAGTAGTCAATGAAAAATAATAAAACTTTCATTTTGCACAACTTTGTCTTTGTTAGCATCTGATGGTTTATTCTGGAATGCATATTGTGATTTATTTCAGTTAGTGGTTCTTCATAAATGAAGTTTAGAAATATTAAGCTGTGGATATTAAATGTCTTTCGTAAATGTTATTCAGTAAAGCTGAGCTGATTATGGTTCCTGGACGGCAGCTGTTTGTTAGCGATAGAATCTTCTCAGTTGCAATTATTTGCTGTTCTTGTTAGATGCCTGCTTTACTAAAATTTAATTTGCCTGGGGAATATTGTAAGAGTGATCACATATTGCAAGAAATGTAGTATATAATTTGCTTTATAGTTGCTGATTTAAGAAAGCTCACATGGGAAGGTTCACAAACTGCGAAAGAAAAGACTTGCATTTGCCACAGATGTTGCATCAATGCAAAGCATGAAGGGGCCATTGTATTCATGCATCACATATACAAGCTTTGGCTTCTTGTAACTATGACCCAATGTTTATGAAGTTCAAATAGATTTCAACACAGGCTTTTAGCTTTCAACTTGCTCCCATTGCCAAAACAGCAATGACCGTTTGTCCTTTTTGGCTGCCCTGCCATTTGATTTGCATTGACTTCTGTTGTCTGCCTTCGGCGTGTGATTCCATGTTACTCTATAAAAATGCATTGTGGCTTCCTTGCTTCTGCAATACTTGGTGGTTACATGCAACCTTGCCTTGCAAAATTGATTGGGGTTGTTCATTATTTGTGGCCTCTTTAGGTGCATTTCTCTTTGTTTGATTTGATTGTTATCCATATTGCAATGATGAAAGAATAGTGCCCTGACTTAGAGGGATAAGGACCTTGAATATGATGTTGATGATGTTGTAAAGGGGATAGGAATACACATTTTTAATCTACTTGATACAGTCTTGAATTATAACACACCATTTAGCATTATTGTTTTGAGGCTTCTGTGATCAGTGCGTTGTGTGTTGTTCTTTCGGAGTTCTTGCATCCATGATTGTTTGTATCAACATTTCGAGCCATCCATCGTGGCTCATCATCAGGATAGATCAGTAATTGTCAATCACCAGTAACTTTTCTGCAATATCTTTATTTTCTGCAAGGATGATTTAGTGAGCAAAACTAATTTATAATAGCTTGTAATAGAATTTGCAAGTTTGTTGAGACGAGGAGGAATAATAGCTTGTAATAGAATTTGCAAGTTTATTAGGGACAAGGAGGAAACAATTGGATACTAGGAGAGCCATTTATGGAGATGTTGTGTGGTTAACGAACAATGTTTTGTTTAATAGTGACTTTTTGTGGTGTACAAAGCTTAAAACTAGAATTTTTCTTATTTAATTATATTGACGTGATTGAAAATGAATCATTATATATTTTGTCATCAGTTTTAGTATTTTTGGATTGGAAAAATCATAGTTTTGGATTTGTAATGGATTGGAAAAATTATAGTTTTGGATTCTTAAAGCTGATTTTAAATGTAAGAAATTTTGGTGATTTGGGGTCTTCATTTGGGAGATTAAATGATTGATTTTGATTTTGGGGGTCAGAGCTTTGCAAATGAAGTTCTTGGCATTGCAATGCTATTTTACATAGGTTTCAACGATACAAAAATCACCTCAATTGGAGTCTACATGAGGAAGCTTATCTAGCTTATCCCCTCTGTGTGTGTTAGGATATGAATTGACCAACATAATAACATAGAATAGATGCCACATCAATATTCAATTCAATAATCATGTAGATACAGTCATGTGAAGGTTTTCATGAAAATTCTCAAGCAACACTACTTGAGTTATAAAAAATCCATAATTCTATACCCTAGATGACCATTAGAGCATTGCAAATACCATGCTACGAAGGGAAGACAAGCTTTCATCTCTATTAAATTATCATTCCATGAATGAATATAGCAAAGAGGATATTATGAACAAGGAAATGGAGTAGGAAAGTATATAGCATCTATTTAGTGTAAGGTTAAAACAATTAAAAAAAAATACTAACAATCATCCATTACACAAATTGGGAAAACTAACAAATGATTTAAAGATACACCTTTACTTTTTATAATCATTCAATTATATTCTTTATAATATAATATATATTAGATCTCGAGGTATCCAAATTCCCAAATCGATTAAAGAAAATGAGATTACAGTCATGGTTCTTTTCTTTAATTACAATTGTAAAACCATATCTAAACCTCAATGCACTGCAAAACTACTAAAAGTGAAAAACTGTGTGCTTCTGAAAAATGAACATTTTTTTTTCTCTTATATTTTAATTTTGGAGGCTACCACCCCTTGCTATACTATGCATGCAAACCTTGCATAGGGCTAGCTATATAAAGAATATATTCCCACAGTTTTACGCTTGCTTTTTGCATACAAGTGGGTCATAGTAATATATGATCAACAATCCAAGGCATCGATATTATAGATTGTTTCTTGGTCATCCAACTAATTTCTTTTCCAAGTAGGCAAACATGTATATACTTGTAGGTTTTTTGTGATCTAGATCTCCATCTTAGTTCACATCAACAAAGCCATGTATGCCCAACGCTTTGTCCAATCTCGGTCTTCCTTAGTAGTGCAATCCATAATTAGTATTGTCACGCAAAGACCTTTATTGTTGTGTAATGATGTTTCTTTGTTTTTGACATATTTTTACTCAAAATTTTAATTGCATGTACAATGTCCATCTAATATGGATCATTGCATACATCAAACTACCAACCGTAGTACCATAAAGAACATATGACATGTCATCTTCCTATGTTTGAGGGCACTAATTTGCAAATAACTATTAATTTTAGGTATGCATTATGCTAGAGCAATTTATTTTAATTTTCACAGTTAGCTCATTATCTTTTCCAGATTAGCGATCACATCAGCATTAAAGTAAACTACAGATAGAACATAAATATAAATTGCAGAAGACAAGAGGACACAAGATGTGGCGCTAGCTAGGGACAGACCCCACAATGTGGGGAAACCCTTGATCAATTTTTCATTTATGTTCTTCAAAGTTCAGCAGAGAAAGAAAGAGAGATAATATTTTTACAATAGAAGTCATCACTTTGACTTTTGATATTTGCAAAGATCAGTTGAAGACATGTTGCTTCAACTGATTCTCTAAGGTGATTCCTTCTCCCATCATAGTGCTGCATCTTGTCCATTCGCTGCACCTTACCATGTAATACCTTCATGCTGCATCATGCATCATCAAGCTGCTCATGGTTTCATACATCACTGTGCTGCCCATTATCTACATCATGCTGCTGCCCATGCCATATATGTTGTCTGCCATATTATACGTAGTGTGTCTTCCATGCCATGCCATGTCAATGAATATGCTTCCATTGAAGATGGTTACAATCATACCATTGATTGCTATATCAACATTATTGCTCATCAAGTCTTCAAGGTCATGAGTCTTCATACACTGTGATAGATGACAATGTATATGTCATCAAGATAATTTGCATATGCTATGCTTTCTGTGACATAGACAGATCCATATAGTTATGCCCAGGATGTATTACTATGACCCTTCTCCTCACACCATGTCTAGACAGAGGTAGTGATCATCAAGTAGTTGACCAAGACTTGATTGTCTTGATTTCAATTGCGGTTTGTCATGACTGTGGCACCCTTATATTGACTGCAGCTCCTACTGCGGCTTTCACCCTTGATTGTGGCTCCCTGCATGAACATATCTCCAAGTGTCCCTTATACTAGCGTATAAGTGTCTCTACAACTGTGTTATATATTACAACGTGTATATATCATGCTGCATTCTTGCTGCGTTGTATTCCCTGTATGTATCATGGCCTATATATATCTTGTTGCGTTGGTGAGCAGTGTATTTCAGCGTATATACATCTCTTTTACAATAGGTAGGGTTTCTTCATTTGCCTGCGTATGTATGTCATGCCCTGCATTTAAATGTCTTCGTATATATCCTTATCATGAGCTATGAACAACATAATATGTCCAGCGTATAAACACTGTATCACTTCCATTATGAACTGTGTCTATGAACAACATATCACATCTAGCGTATCTGAACAGCGTATAAGGTCTCCATGATTTGTATATAAGAATCTTTATGACTTGTGGCTAGGGCATCATACACTTAGTGCAGCGTACTCTTTTTGTGTCTCTCCTTCACCAAAAACCCAAGAGGTAGAGAGGAGGAGATCACATGAAGAATGTACGTACAAATGACTTCAAATCCTTTTTTATTTATACGAAAACGTAGATGATGAATAGATATGACGTTTGGGCTTCTACAACCTACATAAGTTGTTGGTCAGCGTGATAATAATTCCATAATCAAAATAAATTCATATCTCCATAAATACTTATCGGAATCGGTCAATCTTACACCTCTTGACGAGAGGGATCCAATAAAAATATCAGCTGCCATAAATAAGATGACTCACATGGAATTTGGCCCTAGTTGTCAATATTAACAATAACTTTATACCTACAGAAATGTAAACTTCTACTAGTTTATATTCTTGTGTATTAAACCTCCATGATATTGTATCAACATATTTCTTCCTTTTTAATGAGAGTTTTTTGTTTATTTAATCTATTTTAATTTTCATGCAAAAAATGAATTTTGCAACACCAAGGTTTTTCATGTCAAATTAATAGACAACTTTTCCAATTCAATTTTGATGAAGGGACAAGACTATAAATTTATTGTTCTCAATTTTTGTTTGACAAATTGGGTTTTCACTTTGATGAATTTCATGTTGTTTTCAATTGACAACATATCATCTAGATGCAAGACTACATAAATAAAATCATCACCTACTAATTTAAGATATACAACATATCATCTAGATGCAAGACTACATAAATAAAATCATCACCTACTAATTTGAGATATACACACGAACTTTTAAAACCAAACCCAAATATACAAGGATCAAACTTTGTATACCACATCATTGGATATTGCTTTAATTCATACATGACCTTTTTTAGCTTGGAAACCAATTATTTCTTCCTTTTCACTCTAAAAGCCTTTGGTTGTTTCATGCTATAAGTCATCAGGTTTGGTGAACCAAATTGATTAAATCTGAAGTTTGCTGAATTTCATACATGGGCAAATTTATTTGATGAGGTTTGCAAATCTCAAACCGAACATGAATAAGCCAAACATGAACACGAATAATTTCGCGAAATTTCATCTAAAATTCTATTGAAATTCAATTCAAATTTGTTATGAAATCACATGAAACTCAAAGAGGTTTGTAATAAAAGAATAAAATAAAAACAATAAAACCCTAAAGGCTAAAACATACTCATTTAAAAAAAATTCCAAGTTGCTTGCGCTAATAGAATGTTGTCTTTGAATGTTGACCCTAGCAACAAGGGAGAGACCAATATAGGTTAAGTTAGTTTTGGGAAGATGTCGAGGCCTTTTGTTAATTTACATAGAACAAGATTTTTTTTTTTAATAATATTTTTCATTTCTATTTGATTATCTTTGTCTTCACAATTTTGATATATTAATTTTTTTATTATACCATACACACTT
>APFE031501531.1:0-27848 GCA_000404065.3 Pinus taeda | reverse complement strand
ATTTTTTTTCTTTCTTTCTTCCCAACTTGAATCATGTTGAGAAACTTAGGGGCAATAAGATAGGTGATTTCTCTTACTTCAATAACCACTTGGTGTGTTTTTTTACTTATCTTAATTATATTCTTCTTCAACTTGATTAGTATTGTGTTCTTTTCATCAAACAACTACTAAAAGATGATGAACAATGAGACAAGGGGATAGAAGATATAAGCGATCAACCAGGGCAAAAACCTCTCCAATTGAGAAGAAAACCCGCAAGAATTCTTCTTTTATAGATCTTCAATCGACGAATTCCAAGAGTAATGACCATTGATCAAGACCCTCCAAGACCAAGTCAAATCTTTCCTGCTTTTCAACAACTTCTACAATTTTGATCCCTAACAAATTCCTCTGCAACTAGATCCCCCAACAATAATTTCTACAACTTCGACCTAGTAGCTTCAACAACTTCAACCTAGCAGATTCAAAACTTTGATCTTTCACAACTTCAACATTATAGCTTCACAACCTCGACCCAGAAGCAGCTTCACAACTTCAACCTTGCAGCTTCACAACTTTGACCTAGAAGCAGCGTCACAACTTCGACCTTGCAGCTTCACAACTTTGACCTAGAAGCAGCTTCACAACTTCAACCTTGCAGCTTCACAACTTCGATCTAGAAGCAGCTTCACAGCTTCGACCTAGAAGCAACTTCACAACTTCAACCTTGTAGCTTCACAACTTCGATGCAACTCCAAAATTTCTTCTTG
This sequence comes from Pinus taeda, assembly GCA_000404065.3. Classification (NCBI taxonomy): domain Eukaryota; kingdom Viridiplantae; phylum Streptophyta; class Pinopsida; order Pinales; family Pinaceae; genus Pinus; species Pinus taeda. The sequence continues at coordinate 27,099 of APFE031501531.1, read as the reverse complement.
CCTAGTCACTGTAGAAATCCTAACACAAGAGAGAGAGAGAGGCCCAAAACTTTGATCTTGCTCTTCTGCTTTTTCGCACATCTTCTAGCTTCTATCTTAGTAGATCAAACTTGATTGAGTGTGCATTCAAATGAAGTTGAGTTCCTTCTTATTTATAGGTTTTTGAGGGGTACAAATTGCTATCTTTAGGCCGACTTGATCTTTGCACCGTGACGAGGTCTTGGAAGGTCTTTTGACTCAAATAATTTTTCTTTACAATATCTAACATGCCCAAAAGGGTCTTTTATACATGACAATGACTCAATTGACTTGTAGACTCAATGACAAGCCCTAGAAGCACTCAATGGGTGCTTGACCTAAAAATAAAGCTCCCTTGAGCACAAAACCCATGCTTCAAGAATAACAATTAATAAATTTATTTTTATCTTTTTATTAAATACATAAAATCATGATTAAATATGTCATTATGAAGATCGAACATAGTTACATATTTCAACAAATCCAACTCGCATTTTTTGCAAATTCTAGTGGATCGTTGTTCGACAACTCCACAGTGATATTCTTGAAATCTTCCTCATTTGTGTGATTTGCCCAAAAAGTTTTCTTGTCAACAATATTCCTTGTGGTTTTCGGAGGGGATTCATTTTCCATGAGGGTTTGTTGCTTTTCCATTAATGTTCCATTAGGGGAATCCTTACTATTGACCGAAGGATCCACATTGACAAACGATTTTTCCTGCTTAGATTTTGTTGTCGCAGATACAATTTCTTTGGTTATATCTTCTTCCATCTTGTCTTTTGGTTCTTTCTTGTACTGGAACTCTTCCTCCTTGAATACCATATAATGATCACTTTGCATTCCTTCCCACCATTTGGGTTTTCAAGATTTTTTTTGGTCTTTGCTATTCTGAGAACGCTTTAGGTAGTGTTTAATTACATTCCTCGTTTCATAGAATGCTCTACATCGAAATGAAATATTCTCATAATCGATCTTTTGGACCCAAACATAGTTTAGAGCCATCAAATTAATCTCCGTGGGAAAACCCTTTTTGAAGTTCATCTCCACACAAATCCGAACATAAGTAGTCTTGTATAATTTTTACGTTTCAGGGCAACTACGATAGAATTTTCCCATCACATTTCTAATGGAGGAAAGAAATGTGCAATTATAGAAATGCAAGGGAATGTTTGGAAGCCTTACCCAAATTGAGGTTGTGGAAATTGATGTCGTTACCAAGTCAAAAGTGGGAGTTTAGGGCTGCATGAAGAGGCCAACGCTCCCCCAAAACCATGGCTCGACTTCATAGATGACCTTCTTGTCCTCAATATTACCAAAAACCACAGTGAAAAAACCTTGTGCCATAGGGTAGATATTCAACTTGTTCGTCAAAAGAGGCTTCCATGACTTAGAGATCCATTTATGTAGATTGGTCAATCACAACCAATACCCATTAAACTTGCAAACTAAGCCATTCTCCAAAACAATACTTTTCATAACGGAAAACTTCCTCATCCACAAGAACATTGAGGGAATACATTTTTTATACACCGGGAGACTAGAACCAAATTTCAGTAGAGTTGTATGAAACTAAAGAAGAGCTAGCTTGATTGACAACCATACTCGCAAAATAAACAATTTTTCCGCCAATTCACAAGGATTCACCATTGAATGATCTGCATAAGAGATTTGTAAAAAATACATGCAAACAAAACAAAGATTCAACATCTAGCGTGAAACGCTAGCCTCTGCAAGGGTTTCCAAAGTTCTGTCTATCTCTATTAAATAATTCTATTCTTTGAAAGGTAATGTTTTAAGTAATGTAGTATCTCAATAAAATATAATAGTAAAATATATAAAAGAAACATACATAAATTAATAAAATATTTTTATTTTGAATTTTTTGTCATTATTATTTGAATATTGTGTGTTTTTTAATTTTAATTTATATTATTATCATACTAAATGATATAATTTTTATATATTTATAAAGAGACTTAAATAGAAAATGTTAATCTTCCAATATGAATATAAAGCTAATACATAAATAAATATTATGTTGAGTTTTTATTAAATTTAATATTTAATCTTTAATTTTGTTGTCATCTATTATTTTAATATATGTATATGAATTTTTTATTTATCCATACACACTAAATATATCAATTTATGTATTTATAAACGATTATAATAGAAGTGTAATATTTCAATAAAATATAAAAGTTAAATATATGAAGGAAACATATGTAAATTAAAAAATAGTTTATTTATGATTTTTGAATGTGTAGGGTAGTTTTTTATTTATACCATACACATTTAAATTATACAAATTTATATATTTATAAACAATTACAATAGAAGTACAATTTTATTACTAAGAGGAGGTGCGGAATTGCTCTGGCTCTGAGCTCTGCGCGCGCTCGCTCGGCCCTGCAACTTGCAAGATCCGCACCCGACGGATCTAGAAGACTGCGCGCGCGACCGCTCCTGCATTTCTCCGATCCTTGTGGGCAGGTCCGCCGAGGGCTTTGGCCTCTGGCTGCGATCGGCTAGGGTTTGTCCGCCAAAGGCTCTAGCTTCTGGCTGCGGTCGGCTAGGGTTTGTCCTGTTGCTATCCATGGAGGAGCCGGATCCCCCCCAGGGGCCTTCCTCCCCTCCTCCGCCTTCCGCTGCTGAGGCCTTCAGATCCTTGTTGGCCTCTCTGCCCAAGAAGAAAGCTGTGGAAGCCGCCAAGTTCGTGAAAAGGCTAGAAGACATCCCCGAGATCACTCTTCCTCTTGAAGGTCCGATTCAAGTAGCTTTATCTCTGGCAGATTGCGCTCTGGTTGGTCAATTTATAGGTCTCTGGCCCTCCCCGAAATCAACAGAGAACTGGGCTGCTAGAAACTGGGCTCCGTTGATCAAAAACAAGGTTACATCTTACTTCCTCGGAAGGGGATACTTCTTATTCAAATTCTCAGAAAAAGAAGCAAGGATCTGATTTTCAGAAATGGCCCCTACTTCATGGGCCCTCAAGAGCTGTATTTAAATAAATGGACACCAGATTTCGGTTCGGTGGTGGATGTGCCTTTTGCGGTCCCGGTGTGGGTAAGGCTCCCCAATCTACCGGTTCATTGTTGGAACTGGGAATCTCTGAAGCATATCAGAAACACTCTTGGGAAATTCATAGACAAGACTAACAACAAAGATCAGTACGACTGCGCCAGAATTTGTGTGGAGGTAGATCTGGAGGTTGGATTACCAGAAGCCATCAAAATAAGGGTAGGTCCTTGGACGCATGTCCAGAAGTTGGACTAGGAACAACTGCCGTTGAAATGTCAGAAGTGTCAAGTCTACGGACATTTCGCCAGAGATTGCCCATCCAAAGGCGTAGAGGAAAAAGGGAAAGAAGAAGGATGGAACCAGGCCAAAAGACCCAAACCTTCAGTCAGGAAGAATGCAAATGTTAATGCCAGAGCCCCCCAAACGGGCCCTACTCAGCATCCACTCATGGAAAGCCAAGGGAATAAATTTGAGATCCTTGGATCCAAAATCATGAACACATAAGAGACAGAAATTTCGAAAGAAGTCTCACCGCCTAAATCCATAAGCGTACCAGAAAGATCCACAGGGAAGATGTCAGAAGAAGAGGAGGAAACCCAAGAGTCTAAGGAATCAGAGGAAGAAGGGGAAATAGGGGATTCACAATCTACCCCTAGAAGATCTACAAGAGGTTGAATGTCAACAAAGGAAATAAGGGATCAAGAAATATACAAAGACAAGCTTCAGGGCAGCCAACCAACACTAGAGAAACTCCTAGCAAAAACCCCGAAGACGAAGAGGATCCAAACCCAAAGCTCCAAAGGAGCTCTCCATAGCAAAAGTAAATGATGAAGATAGTCTCCTGGAATTGTAGGGGAATGGGCTCCAAAGCTAAGGAAGAAGCAATGAATAGTCTAATAAGACTAGAAGCCCCAGATATCCTTCTCATCTAGGATACTAAATTGGAGGACTCAGCGTTCCTCCAAGCAAGCAGAAAATTCTGGAAGAAAGACGGAGCGCATGCAACCTCTGCCCGTGGAGCATCGGGAGGGCTTGGGTTGCTCTGGAATCCAAATAAGTTCTCTCTAATTTCTGAGTCCCTAAACACTCATTGGATTTTGTTAAAATTGCAGCATTTAGAATTTAAAGAAGTTATTAGTCTGGTTAATGTATATGCTCCTAACAATGCAGGTGAAATTTTTTTATGTTGGGATGCCATAAAAATTTTGGCAGATCTAGAAAATCTGGAGAACATAATCATAGCCGGAGACCTCAACCTCACCCTTCTCTTGTCAGAAAAAAGAGGAGGAAGTATTGTCAGAAATCCGGTAAGGGAAGTAGTGGAAGATCTCATGCAAGATTGGGACCTGATAGACATCAAGCCAACTACTGGCAAGTACACGTGGTCAAACCAGAGGTTTGGTCTAGGACACATAGCCGCAAGACTGGACAGATTTCTGGTGCAAAGTTCCTTCCTGCTCCTTGGATTAGAGACTAGATCGCGCATCCTTCATAGTAGCATATCAGACCACAAGCCTATTAGCTTGGAACTACTGATCCCCAAAGACCTGGGGCCTATTCCATTTAGGTTCAGCTCTCTCTAGATTACAGAGGTAGAATTTATGGACAGGGTCAGAGATTGTTGGAAAGACCTAGTCAAGGGATCCACCTTCTTCGTGTGGGAGGAAAAACTCAGAAGAGTCAAAGCCATGCTAAAAAATTGGGCCAAGACCCTGCCCAACCCTGCTGCGTAAAGGAAAAAAATCCAAATCGAGCTAGAGAACCAACACCTCCATCTTGAAGCAGTGGAAATTACAAAAGAAGAGTCGGAAAAGGAGGTCAGGCTCCAGCAAAGATTCCACAAGGCTTGCCTGGAAGAAGAGGAATATTGGAGGCTCAAGTCCAGAAGTCTCTGGCTTAAATCAGGCGATAGAAACTCCTCCTTTTTCCATAAACAAGCCCACGCCAGGAAAGGAAGAAACTCCATCACGAAAATAAAAGAAGAAAACAATGTCTTGAAGGACTTTACATGCATAAAAAAGGCAACCTCTGAGCACTTTGGGAATTTGTATAGGGAGGATCTATCAGTTGAGCATAATGACAGCCTGTCAGACGCTGTCCCTAGCCTCATCACGACCAAAATGAACCAGATACTTGAGAGCAAAATCACGCACAAGGAAGTCAAGGAGGCCCTTTTCGCAATGGATCTCGACAAAGCCTCGGGACCGGATGGTTTCACGGCCAGATTTCTACAAACCTATTGGCAGATCATTGAGAAGGTGTTCCTCAAAATGATTTAAAAGTCCCAAGACTGCCAGAAGATTGGAGGAGGTACAAATTCAACCTTTATTGCCCTCATTCCCAAAGAGAAAGGAGCAAACTCTTTCAGCAGATTCCGCCCAATTTCCTTATGCAATATTGGGTAAAAAGTCATAACCAAAGTGACAGCTAACAGGTTGAAAAGAATTCTACCCAAAATCATCCCCGACAGTCAAGGAGGATTCATTCAAAGCAGACAGCTGGTAGACAGCTTCGTGCTAGTTCAAGAGGCAATCCACTCCAGCCTTCATCGGAAGGAAAAAGGTATGGCTATTAAATTAGATCTTGCAAATGCATTTGATCGTGTTAGGCATAAATTTTTGTTTGATGTGCTTCATAAACTGAGGTTTGTACAAAAATTCATCAATTGGGTCAGAGCATGCATTTCAAAACCTTGGATAGCCCCCCTGGTGAATGGTAGGACGGCGGAGTTTTTAAAAGCCTCTAGAGGACTGAGGCAGGGGTGTCCTATCTCACCCCTCCTATTCATCCTTCAGGCCTCTGTCCTCAGTTTCAACTTAGATAAAAAGCAACAAGAGCATGAAATCACTGGCCTGTGCATTGCAAGAGGGGCAAAAAATATTAGTCATGCCCTCTTTGCGGATGATACAATATTGCTGGGGGCTGCTTCTCTTCGCTCAACTATAAAATTCAAAGAAGTTCTGGATGATTACAGTGAGGTTTCAGGCAGCATTTTAAACAAGGGCAAATGTAACATTTACTGTTGGAATACTCCTGTTTCAACTGCAAATTCAATAGCCAAATGCCTAGGATTCACAGCCTCTGTCTCCTGGTCTTCATTTAAGTATCTAGGGCTACCAATTTTCCACAGGAGGGCCCTGAGCAAGGACTGGTACCCATAGCTAGAAAAATTCAAATCCAAAATGCAAGCTTGGGGAGCTTCTTGGCTCAATACAACCAAAAAATTAGTGCTCATTAAAGCAATGCTGAGCAGTTTTCCATTATTTAAATTCTCAATCCTCCTAGCACCTGTGGGAATCATCAAAAAGATGGAGGAGCTAATCAGACACTTCTTCTGAAAAGGAGGCAAGCAAAACGAGAAGAGGATTTCCCTAGTCAATTGGGAAATAGTCACCAAGCCAATTTATGAGGGAGGATTACATTTCAAAGACCTCAAAGCTCAAAATCTAGCCATGGGAGCCAAAATAATATGGAAAATCATAACACCTAATCCAGGTTGGGTTCAGGTAGCTCTGTGGAGAAAATATTTTAGAGGAACGAGGCTCAGATGTCTGGAACAGCCAAAAAATGAACTCAGAACTCCTCTCAGTTTATTCATTAACAGAATAGTCCCACTAATAAGCAACTATGCATACTGGATCCCAGGCAATGGCAAACGAATTCAATTATGGACGGACATTATCCTGGGCAGACCTCCACTGACTGAGTTGAGAGGCATGTCAGAACTAAAGCATTGGACATTTGAGCAAAATATCAACACTCTGTGGGACGTGTCAACTCGGAAAGACGACGCCTGGGGAGGTTGGAAGCAGCTTCCTGTTCCTCCCGCACTGACTTCTGAGTTGGGCACACTCTACTCGAATTTGCATGGGTTGGCTCCCACTCATGCGCGCAGGAAGGACGTGAGAGGTTGGGGCTCAATGCGTGCAGGCTACACAATAGCTCAGGGGTATATCAAGTGTCTGGAACGTCCCCACGTGCCCCCCAATCCTGCCCCCTGGGTTGGTATATGGAAAATCCCATCAATTCTAAAAATTGATCACTTCTGTTGGCTCCTCTGCCACCAAAAAATACTCACAGAAGACAGGCTCCAGAAAAGAGGCATCCATGGCCCCTCTAGATGCATGATGTGCAAAGAAAATTTAGGAACCGCCCTCCATCTCATTATCAAGTGCAAGTATGCAACCACCATTTGGCAGGATCTTCTTGAGGCCTGGAACTACAAGTTCGATTTACCCACCTCGATTTTGGATTTGTTTGCAGGTTGGATGACTAGATATCCAGGTTCATCCCCAAAAAACAAAACAATCAGAGCAATATGGAGTGCTTTACCTAAATTTATCAGTTGGCAAGTTTGGTTGGAAAGAAACAAAAGAATTTTCCAGAGTAAGGAACAAGACCATAGATTAGTTGTCAACTCAGTGAAAAGCCAACTAGCTGAGTGGCTGGCAGGCAAAGGGGATGATTTAAATCTAAATCAACAGGACAGAGATTTAGGATCTTCCTTCAACTTCAAATTTCAAAAATTGAGCTGCCCCCTCCATCCATCAAAGAATGGCAAATCAGGAAAAACGAAGAAGACTTCCAACATTGGTTGTCCAACCAACCTCTTCCCTCTCTCTTCTTTGATGGGGCAGCAAAAAGGAACCCAGGAATTGCTGGTGCAGGAGGGTTTATCATCAATTCAGAAGGTTCTCCTCCATACAGATTTTCTTGGGGATTAGGCCATAGCTCAAGTATACAAGCCGAGGCGATGGCCCTCTTTCAAGGTTTCAAACTCCTCAAAGAGCTAGGATTTGAGGAGGCAAACGTCTTTGGAGACTCCCAGGTTATCATAAGTACAATGGTGAACAATTCCAAACCTGTTGATAGGCAACTTGCAAGGATCAAAAGCATGACCAAGTCCCTAAAATTGAATTATTTTCATTTCTTAAGAAACAATAACAAAGAGGCGGATATTGAGGCAAACAAGGCAGTTCACTTAGACGCCGACACAATTCTCAGAGACAAGGAAATCTTTTGGGACCCAATCCCATAAAGAGCCATGTTTTATTGCCTTTTATTACAACAATTTGTTTGTTTGTTTGTTTTTATTTTTTAAGCTGTGGTTCATGGTCACTGAGTGGCCGCTACATCCACGGTAAATATCGGGGGTAGTTCCACCAGAAGGGATCTGCCCCGTCAGCCAATCTTAACAGGCCTAACCCCAAGGGTGTCGACGAGATTTGACCCCATGACCTCCCAGCTGGGAAAGTGCTTAGCAACGGGAACTCGACCATTTGAGCTATCCCTCGGGGTTGTTACAACAATTTGTTTGTATCTTTCAGCTCGGGAAATTAGCAGCCAAAGCTCACTATTTCAATTGTAAAAAAAGGAATCTGAAAGGAGTAGGAGACCTTTCCCTTCTGTTGGACAGTCATGCAGAATTTTTTTCTTCCTCTTGTAACTGAATTTGAGGCTGTTAGCCAATCAGTTAATAAAATCCCATAACCGTTCTTGTAAAAAAAAAAACAATTATAATAGAAGTACACTATTTCAATAATATATACAAGTTAAATTATAAAAGGAATATATTTTTCCCAAAAGACAAATCATAATTTTATTCATATTGAGCAAAATTACATGTTGTAGATGCTACATTAGCATATGTTGTATAAACTTGTCCTGATGCACAGGATCTAAAAAAGACAATAAATTATGAACTATCTATGCTTTCCTACCTTTCTTTTTTTTCCACTTTCCGCCAACCTCCAGTGTTGGGAGTGGATGTTACAATGGACATTTCTGCCTCTTTGGTAGAAGTTGGGGTTCCTTTGTCGAAATCTGAGCTTTTTGTTGAGTGTATTCACTTGCTTCTACCGATTTCCTTCCCTGGGATGAGTTGCTCATTTTTGCGCTGTGGGTTGGTTGTCATTGGAACTAAAGCAGAGCAGTTTTGGTTCTCATCATTTTGTGAGTTACGTTGGGTGATTTGTTCATGGAAAGCTGAGATATTTCCTGGGTGTTCTGTTTCTTGGAATGTGGTGTTTGTGGTATTTTCTGCATTTCCTTCCTCTTCTATATTATCTACTAGAGAGGCTGAAAACTGCCATCCTTCAGGCTTTGGTGGCTATCTTCTTTTCCTGTCTTTTCTATTTTGTGGGCAATCACTTTGTAGATGACCAGTTTGATGACAAATGCGAAATCTGAAGGCAGTGTTTTCATAATCAAGAGGTTGGGACCATTGCTTCTCGTTGTGGAATAAGAGGATGCAGTCTGGTAATCCTTGACTCAGATCAACCTCCACGCAGACTTTGGTGAAAGTGTAGATATCCTTGGTAAGACGCTCATTGTCTACTTTTAAAAATTTCCCAAGGGTACTGCTGTTGCTTGCTAATACTTTGATGTGCCAAAAATGCAGAGGTAGGTTATATAGTTTTACCCACATAGGAATTTTGGAGACCATCATGGTGTTTGGATCAAATTCCGGAAACCATGACGTCAAGAAAAGGGCAGCATTACCCCAGAACCATGGTCCCTAATTTAATGCATATTCTTTGTCATTGAATGTGTAGAATTTGACAATGAAGAAACCTTTTGAGCATAGGTGTATATCACAGTTTTCTGTCCATATGGAGTAAATCCATTGACTCAGGGCTTCCGGTTTGGGCCAAAACCCGTTAAATCTGCATATCACTATTTTTGATAAATAATCATCATGTATTTCATTTACCTCAGGTATAGTGATCGATAGAGCAGGGTTCTGAGTTGTTTGCTCGACGATGTAGGTACCAGGAGTCATGGCTTGCTATTCTGATTGTATTTGAGGCCCCATTTTCCCTTTTATTGCATCTTTGAAAGAAACAGGTCCTTTGGAGCTTGTACCAGAGCAGCCACCACAGAGTCTTGTATTGAGGTAGATAGTTGACTCTGCGCCTATGTTTTATTCTTTTAGCTTGTATTCCTCTTGTAATACTTTTCCTGCGTGGATCAAGAGTTGTTTTCAAGGTGGAAAGCCCATCCTTTCTTATATCCTCTGTTAGAGGGTTTTGGTCTTCTCCCATCTCCCTATTATTAAGCATACCGTGTTTCCTTCTATGGAGCTAATAAAAAGGGTAATTTGTTTACCTTCGAGTGGCTCTGCTACCAAGGCTTCAAGATCCAGTGGTGTGCTGATCACCACTTCCTGTTGTTCATGTTCAATCACCAAAGCTTGTTGTAGATCTGGGTCAATTTCTTTGCAGGCTTGTGGTACCCACCAGTATTCGCCATATGCACGTCAGAGGTAAGCCATATCCCGTGGCTTTATGTGCCTTTCTACCCTCAAACAATATATCATGGCTGCCTCTGCTCCGTTGATGTCACGAAACTTTGCCCTAATGCCCCATTTTGCATACTATGGATAACGTCAATCCTTAGGTCGAGGAAAAACCTGCAAGCGTGTTGTTTGACCAGTCCTCCTTGTGTCCAGAGCAATTACGAGGGTCTCAGCCCAAATCTCCGTTGCATATTTCCTTTGCCCCGACTTCCTCCATTCGTTAGGTTTTCCAGAAAGCCTATATTTGTATTTTATCTCTAGATCTGCAAATTTGGAGAGAGTAAGCCCAAAAATAGTGAATGCTTCTAGATATAACCAATGCGACATTTGATTTGTGTGCTGGATGAACTCGTCTGATGATATTTGACCTACTTCATAGCTATAAATTTGATCTGAAGCAGAGTCGATCTGGTGATATTTTCGGTAGGCTTGTAGTTCGTCATCGGTTGCAGCTCCCTCTTCCAGCCTGCTGCGATGGCTACGAGATTCCTCCCTTCAGCCTTTATTGTGTCCCAGATCTCTAGGAAAAATAAAAGCTCCGTCACAGGCACTATGTGCAGACCTCGCATCGCCTTCTCCATTTCGTGTTCCCTATAAAAGGAATAATATATATATATATATATATATATATAATATATATATATATATAAACACATTTTTTTGTCTACTAGGTTATGTGAGTTTTGAGATCACTGACATGCCTAACTTGTGGCTTGAGTAGCCGTGACTGAGGTGCATTTAAGTCATCAAAATCATCCAAGGATGCACTCGACCTTGGTCACACCAATCCTTATCATGGGGGGATTTTCGAACCGATGACCTTTACACCACGAAGTGCCTTAATAGAACACACTGTCACTGTCTTCTACACGCCACGTGGGCAATCTAAAAACACATTTATTTTTTCACATTATATATAAAAAAGAGACAACAATTCTTAAAGAGTTCAACAAATTTTAGTATGACTGTTACACCACAAAGTGCCTTAACAGAACACCCTGTCATTGTCTTCTCTACGCCACATAGGCAATCTAAAAACACATTTATATCTTCACATTATATATAAAAAAGAGAACAATTCTTAAAGAGTTACAACAAATTTTGATATGTTGAACTTAATACCGATTTTATTTTCAAAATTTTAACTGTCAAATTTCTGTTGAACTTGAAAGTTGTCGAATTCGAACAAGAACATGAACAAGGTGACTTAGGTTTCATATAAATATATATTTTTAGATTCCCATGTAGAAATTTATTCTATTGTACTTCAAAAACAAAGGCAACAACAACATATATAAGAAATTTATTAGAAGTTAACTTAGCAATTGGAGATTTTTTTTTACCACAATCAAGTCTCTCTACCTAAAAATAATCTTCTGCTACTAATCAAACTTTGTATATCTTCAACAATCAACTTCTTAACATTTCTACCAATGGGTTTCCAACTAGCAACTCAACTAGATCCCAAGCCCCTTTCTTGTTCAAGATTGCTATTTTTTTACTACCTTCCTACAAGTTCTGGGATCATCATTAGTGTTAGACAAAACAAAAATAGAATGAAACTTGGTGAAGTATACCTTTTTGGTTTTCTTCTTTCTCGTTTTTTTTCTCAATACTAAAATATTTGGTTCTTCTTATTATAAATCATGTTCCTATGTCGGATCAAATTTTTCATCGTGTAATTTGAGCTCCACTACTTTATTAGTGGAATTTCGAGGTCTAAAATGGGCCTCCAAAATAAAATAATAAAACAATAGTTGAAATAATAATATAAGAATTATGGATTTTTAAAGGAAAATATTTGGTTCTTCTTATTATAAGTCATGTTCCTATGTCGGATCAAATTTTTCATCATGTAATTTGAGCTCCACTACTTTATTAGTGGAATTTTGAGGTCTAAAATGGGCCTCCAAAATAAAATAATAAAACAATAGTTGAAATAATAATATAAGAATTATGGATTTTCAAAGGAATTTTTTTCTTTTTAGTTGATTTCCATACAGGTTTACTCAAATGTCAAGTGTAGAAATTCATTGGATGTGAAATTCAATTTTGAATCTAATGAGTACCTACTTTTGCATATTTTTTAATAGACCTACATTGAAACAAATGAAAAAATACATTATAAAAAAAAAGTTTTTTTTTTTTTTAATAAACCCACACTGAAAAGAATTGAAAATACATAAGTATTTTCCGTGTATTTTCGATTTATTTTTTCCCATTATGAGTCTAATTAAAATTATGTAGATTAGGTACTTGTTAGATCCAAAATTTAACTCTAGATCCAATGGGTGCCTACATCTTACATTTGAGTAAACCTACAAGGAGATAAACTAAAAATTCCATTTAAACTTATTTTTCTTCTCCCTCCAAAAATATTTATTCATGTGGATGACATCATCATCTTGAATCTTATTGGTGCTTTCAAAGTTGATTATGTTAGTACATTTTTTTTTGTTTTGAGACCCATATTTGACTTTAAAATTCCCCTAATGTTGGTCCTCTTTCCCTTTGTGGGACTTCTTGTTTGACATCCTTGACCTCTTTAAAGATGACATCTCGACTCTAAACAACTTTCTTAGTTTTTGGATTCCAAATCTTATAACCTTTTAAACCATCTTTATAACTAGTAAAGATGTGATTTTAGCTTTAATGTCCAACTTACCCTTATTTTCTTTTGGAATATGAACATAAGCATCAAAATGAAAAATGTTTTGGAGAGGTTTCTTCCTAGAGCATCATGTCGAATCTTGTTAACCAATGTTGAGGGTGATCAATTTCACAGGTAACATATAATACCCACTGCCTTTGTTAAGAATTCATTTCCTAACTTGACACCATTAAGCATGCTTTTTGTTTTTTTCATTAGTGTCATATTCATCCTTTCTGCAACCCCATTTTGTTGAGGTGTGTATGGTGTAATCTTCTAAATTGCTATATCATATTACTTACATAATTCCTTTAACTCATTCCTACATAATTCCCCACCATTGTTTGTCCTCAACATCTTGATTTATTCTATGCCTGATTGTACATAAGAGTATTGAAATTTTTAAAGTTTCCAAATACATGTGATTTCTTTTGGAGGAAAAGGCCATGTATTCATGAGAAATTATCTATAGAAAACATACAATTTCTAGTTATGGAACATGTATAGGTCCAAAAACATCACTATGCATTGATTCTATAATTCCTTTAGCCCTTGTTGCACTTATTGATAATATTACCTGATTTTGTTTACCATAAATACAATGTTCATAGAAATGGAGATCTATAGTACAATTAGAAATACCTTCAATTATACCTTTACTTTGTAGTGATTGAAGGCCCTTGTTTCCAATATGCCCTAGTCTTTGATGCCAAAGTATTGTATTTTTTCTAGAGGAAACTAATATTTTTACTTTTTTCATATTCACCCTCAGGAACAATGGAATTGTTACACTCATCACTAACAGTGTTTCCCAATAGCCTGTATAGAGTTCAAGTTCGAACCCCTCTCAAGGATACCATTTCTCCTTAAACCATATTGCAATTTCCTTTTCAAACGAAGTAGTTACATCTGCATCATTCATTATACTTACAAATCTCAAGTTTCTAGCTATCCCTAGAATGTATAAAACACTAGGGAATGTTATAACCCTTCCATCCTTGAGCATCAATTTGACTTTTCCTTTTCTGTGATCCTGGCTGTCAAGTCATCTCCAAGGAAAATGCCTCCTCCATCATACCTTTCATATTCTCAAGACCATTCCATGTGGGGAGTCATATGAAAGGAAGCACCTGAGTCGATTAATCATATGTATGTCATGATTTGCATGTGTTCTTGAAGAAGCCAAGTAAATATCCTCTCCTTTCTCTGAAGAGATATATTTTTTTTTGAGGGACCATCATCCAATTACTTACCTCTCTCAATGCTTTTGGATCTACAATTCTTCTTGAAATTCCCTTTGTTTCACATATTCAACTTCTCTTTATGAATTTTCTTGGAGATTTAGATCTACCTCTAGATTTAGATCCCCCACTTGAAGACTTATTCTTATTTCTATCTTGTGAACGTTCTCTTATAGATAAGGCATATGTACCCTGACTTTCCATTTTTTCCTACCTCATATCCTCCAATAATTGGGATGAGACAACATCATCAAAACTTAAAAGTAGTTTCATTACTATATATGCTACAACTAGAGTATTCCATGAGTCTAGTAAACAACATAGTAAATTGATGCACTTAATTTTCATCATAAATCTTGATATCAAGAAGCATTCACTGACTTACCATAGTATTGAAGGCATTAATATTCTTTGTCTCTAAGTCTTCATCATTCATCCTTGAGTTGTATAGTTTCTTCCATAAGAAAGGTTTGTTTACTAGGGACTTTGACTAATACAAAGCCCCTAACTTATTCCATAACTCCTTGATGGTAGCTTCTCCTAAAACATTCAATAATACTAAATCTATGAGACACAACGATATTATTCTATTTGCATTCCAACCCAACTTTGTCCAATATTCCATTGACATTCCCATAGGCACACTTTCTGGATCCACTATGACCCATTAATATTTGTTTACCAAAATGTATTCTCTATTGAGCTTTAACCACTGAAAACGTTTCCCATTAAATTTCTCAATCTCTAATTTCAAACTGCTAGCTATTATTTTCTAGCACAAGTATCAACACCACATAGCTCCCACCACAACAAGGTTTATCACATACCTAAGATAACCAAACCCTTAACCAAAAAGGTATCACCTTGAAGCTAATAACCTCTGAAACCAAATGTAAGTTTCGAGCCTTATACGATAATGCAATGCATATATAGATTCTTAATAAATAGAAAAGTAAAACAATTTCAATCACATATTACACATATATTTACCTTGGAAATCCAAATCAAGAAAACCAACAAACTATTTAAAGTTGTGTAGAAATTCCTTGTAGATTCAAATTGCTTATGTAATTTGCTAAAACATAAGACTTGAATCTACCTTTCTCATCAACAGAAAAAATTAAACAATTGAGAAATCACAACATAAACATGAGACAAGATTCAATCACATGTGCTCATAGATTTACCTAAGTAGAAAGAAATTCCTCAAAACCCCTTCCTATTTGTATTGCATTAATAAAAAAATAGAGAAGAAATACAATGCTTTCTCAAGCCCGAGCAACCTTTGCACTAGTATAATCTATCTCACTGCTTCCTAGACAAGCTCTGGTCAATACTTAACCAAATCTAAGCCTGCCCAAGTCCCCATTTCCTTGCGTTGTTCCTCAAGGAATTAGCCCCTATTAATTAGGGCAATTCCTAATTTGAATTGTGCAATCCTTGTAGGCCCCTTCTCTGACTGCATGCACCACCTATACAACTTAGATAGTTATATAATTGACAGTACACTTCCCTTGAACTCCAATCTCAATTGGGTAACTCAAATTTTAGGCATGCATGACTTAATTAAGGTTTATTGATCAATTAATTGGTTGAACACTAAAGTTGCACCCCACTACTAGACCTCCTACTAGTTCCTCCAATAGTTGGAACTAGTTTAACTGGCCTTAACTCAATTTAACTGAATTAAATTGTTACAACTGAAATTAACTTAACCTAGGCTCCTAAAATTTAGGAATCACTGTACACAACTCAATTTAAGCCCTCAACTTGAATTAACTAAGCTAACTGAGTGATAACAACTCAGTTAACTCATTCAAGTTGTCTTGTGATGTGGAATTTCGATTTTCTCCTAATTTAATTCAAGGGAAAAATAAATTTGGAATTTCTTGTTGCATTTTCAACACTCCCTCTCAGCAAGAAAGGGATTATTTTCTATCCAGATCCTGCCTCTATGGAACTCAAATTTGCATCTTGATAGTGTCTTTGTCAAAATATCTGCATCCTATTCCTCTGTAGGAATGTACTCCAACAACATGACTCTCCTCTACACACAATCTCGTAGATGGTGATACTAGATGTTGATATTCTTGAACCGCTCATGAAAAACTAGATTCTCAGAGAGTTTGATACAACTTTGGTTGTCAAAGTAAATCACTGTAGGATCCATCATCTAACCAAATAACCCAACAAGGATCTTTCTCATCCATATAGCCTCATATGTTGCTCGGTTAGCAGCCATGTACTTTGCCTCTGCTGAGCTGAGTGCAACAGATCAATGTTTCCTACTATACCAAGAAACCGTTGTTGACCCAACATTGAAAAATTCCTCTTGATGTGCTCTTCCTATCTGATGGACTACCCTGTGAATCCTTACAGGTTCATTCCTTATATCTTCCTGTACCAAAGATCAAACTCAGTGGTGCCTTTGAGGTATCTCAACACATGCTTTGTTTCCTTCCAATACAATTTGGTTGGCTTAACGATAACTTGACTAAGTTGGTTAAATGCATAACAAATGTCCGGTCGTGTGTTCACCAAATACATAAGTGAACCCACAAGCTACTTGTAGATGGTAGCCTCCACTACTTCACCTAAAGTAACATCTTCCTTCCTCCAATTCCCTACTAGAGGAGTCTCTATGGGTTTGCTTCTCTCCATGTGGAACTTCTTCAGTATCTCATTGGCATACTTTCCCTATGAGACAAATAGTTCCCCATCTCCTTTCCATACTTCCATACCAATGAAATAATGGTAAAGGTTTGCATCTGCTTCACTTTTGGTGAAGCCCAACCCGGTGAGATAATCATCGATCCCAATGTACCAAGCACGAGGTGCTTGTTTCAATCCATACAACTCTTTCTTGAGTTTGCACACATGCGACTTTCTGTCGAAGGTCTCAAATCCTTCCAGATTTTTAATGTACACCTCCTCCTCAATCACTCCATTGAGGAATGTTGTCTTCACATCCATATGATGTATCTTCCATCCCATTTGTGCTGCAAGAGCTAGAATTGATCTAATTGAAGAGTACCTTGAAAATGGAGCAAAGGTATCCTCATAGTCAATTCCCTCCACCTGAGAGAACCCCTTGGCCACAAATATGGCCTTGTATTTCTTGATCCTTCCTTTTGCTGCTTGCTTCACCTTGTAGATCCACCTAGAACCCACCACTGACTTGTCCTCCAGTATTGGTACCACTTCCCAAACACTATTTCTTATAATGGAGTCATACTCCTCTACCATGGCATCAACCCATACTAGTTTCTGTAGTGCTTCCTCAAATTAGGATGGCTCAGTCTCTACAAGCTCACTCATCAGATCCATGTAGCCAGTGTACTAATCTGGTGACCTCCTCTACCTATGCTATGATGTGGGTGCTCCCACGTTCTCTCTAACATCATGTAATAATATGTCAACTTATTTGGTGTGCTTCCTTCCATCTTTAGATGTCTTTGCTTGAGTGGAAGTCTCCATTGTCTCTGCCTCTTCTTGTGGATGCTCCACAACTTTCCGAGGTTCCTCCTTTGGATCCAAAATATCCCACTCTGAATGCAACTGAAGCTCTCTCTCAAGGGTACACCTCATTTCCTTCTCCTCATCAAACTTCACATCCCTTCTGACAAATGTCATCTTGAGAGATGGCAAGTACACATGATAGTTGTGAGGTGTATCAGTGTACCCCAAAAATATTCCCAACTCAACTATAGGCTCTAGATTTTCCCTTGCATCCTTAGAAACATGACAGTAAACTGATTATCCAAATATCCTTAAGTGTGACACATCTAGTTTTTTCCATTGAAAAAGCTTCCTTTGGTGTACTCATACCAAGAATCCTGTGAGGACTCTTGTTCCGCAAATAAACAGTTGTGTTGCATGCTTCAACCCGCAAGTGCAGCGATAGGCTCTGATCATGCAACATGGTCCATGTAGCTCCCACAATACTTTTGTTCTTCCTCTTAGCCACCCCATTCTACCTTGGGTTATGAGGTGTTGTCAACTCCTGTCATGACCTAGGTGGATATTGGTGGCCACATGTCTATTCCACTTGGACCCCCACCATTGTTTCTTTAAGTTTTTCAGTTTTCTTAATTGTATCACAATTTACTATTTTTGGAAGTTTTTCGGGTCCTGAACTTCTAGAGCTATTTTTAGGGCCTAAATGATGTTTTTTGGAAAACAGACAAGAAGTTTATAGTCAAAATTTATAGTCCCAGATAGATATTTCTAACGAGGTATCGTGTGCATCAAACGAAGATCGTATCCCAAAGTTATGACCTTGGGAAGTTGATGTACCAATTTACCCCAACGGGGCCCATAGTTTTGGCGCTTCATCTCTTAGGGCTAGGTTTTTGGTTGTTTAGGGTTTTCCATATTTCTCAATAAAAAATAGGCCTTCAAGTCTCATTGTAACATAGTTTAAAAGTATGTAGCCACCACATCTCTTCTCAGAGATAAGCTACCATCGCCCGAGCTAGTCTATTTCCATTTTGTATGTAAGCATATTTCAGTTCTTTGATATTAATGAAATGAATTTTTATTCCCGCTACATCTTTGTGTTTATGTTTATATCTGTATTTTGTTGCGTTCCTGCATAATTTTGGATCATGTTGAATTCCTTATTTTGCACAGAAGTTCTTAAATTAATTCGACACATATTATCCACCATTATTGCTCCTGAGAGCCTTCACTTTCTTGCCAGTCTCTTTCTCAACAAGTGATTTAAATTCAACAAATTTGGAGAATGTCTGGTCTTTCTTCTGCATGAAGAATATCCAACGCTTCCGTGAGAAATCATCTACAAATATCACATAATACATGTGCTTGGTCTTGGAGGTTGTTGAGAAAGGTCCAGACACATCCGAGTGAACTCTTTCAAGGATTGCTTGCGCTTTACTGACCCATTTATTGAAGGTGGATTTCGTGTACTTCCCCAATGTACACCATCTGCATGTATCTCTTTGGTCCAGTGCACCATTGGGAATTCCTGTAGAAATATGTTGCATGATATTCAAGGCTCCACAACGCAAATGGCCCAATATTCTATGCCATAATTCACCGATGTCTCGGCTCTGTACCTTCTCTTCTTTTGTGCTCAATGTTGCACAATATTCTACATCCAAGTAGAGGTTATTCACATGAACCCCAATTTGCTTCACTTGTTCTATGGCAACGTGTCTAAGGAAAACCTTTCCTTTGCTAAATATCACATCATAGCCACGATCTTCCAACATAACAAATGAAACATGATTCTTCTTCAGACTCAAAAAATACATCACATATTTTAATTTGAGAGGGGAGTCTGACTCTGTTTGAAAAGTAAATCTACCAATATCGGTAGCACTATACCTTTCGTCATCTCCCATTTCGATGTACATCTAGAGTTCCTTCTCCTCCAAGTTATTGAAGAATTCTCGGTTTCCAGTCATATGGGATGAGGCTCCACTACCCAGATACCACACACTACCCATCATGGTGCTCACCATACAAGTGATGAGGGTGAAATCAAGTTCAAATTGTGAAGCAAGAGCTTCACCTTCCGCTCCTCCTAAGGGCTTCTTACCCACCTTCTTGTGTGGACACTTCGTGGCATAATGTCCTAGTTCATGACAATGAATGCACTTGATCTTCGAAAAGTCTTTCTTCTTGCCACCCTGACTGGAATCCCCTTTGGATTGGGATTTATTCCCTTTCCATTTCTTTTCCTTTCCATCCAAGGCACAATTCTCCTCCTCATCATGCTTGGATGAGGTATTGTCTCTGGTGTTCCACCTTATTTCTTCTTGCACCAATTTAAACCACAATCAATCCCAATTTGGTAGATTCTCCCTCCCATTTACTCAATCTTGGTAGCTATACCAGCTCTTGGGAAGGCTTAGAAGTTCTAGGCTTACCAGATCGTATTCTACAACTATAAAACCGACACTCCCAAGTTCATCATGACATTAGGTGAACCTGCTCAAGTAATGTAGTATTGTGTCACCCTTCTCCATCTTGATCTTCCGAAGCTTGTCCTTCAATGCCATCTTCTTGTGGTCACTACTATTCTAAAACAAGTCTATTACGGATTTCCACATTGCATGTGGGGTATCCTTCCTGTGGATATTCAAGACAATATGATCTCGAAATCCTTCTAGTATGATCCTTCTTGCCTTTTCCACACATTTCTTCCACTTTGCTAGATCTTGAGCATTCGTTGTTGGAGGCTGAGGAATGTCATTGTCTATGAATTCCTTCAGCCTGTTATCTTCCAACACTGCCTAAATCATTTCCTTCTAAGCAATATAATTCGAGCTACCCTCAAGGGCATACATGAGTCTCAATCCATAGAATGAAATCCTGTTGGCTCTGAAGAATGATACTGCAAATTCGATTCACCTGCAAAGTTAAACTCAAATTATTCTCTTCTATTGTGATTCATGCTATGATACCATGTAGAAATTCACTATAGATTCAAACTGTTTATGTAATTTTCTAAGAAAAAATACTTGAATCTTCTCTACTCATCAGTGGAAGCAATTAAACGATTGAGGAATCACAACATAAACAAGAGATAAGATTCAATCACATATGCTCAGAGATTTATCTAAGGGGAAAGCAACTACTTAAAACCCCTTCCTATTTGTATTGCATTAGTAAAAAAATAGAGAAGAAATACAATTCTTGCTCAAGCCCAAGGAACCTCCGCACGAGTATAATCTCTCTCACTACTTCCTAGACAAGCTTTAGTCAATACTTAACCAAATCCAAGCCTGTCCAACTGTTACCGGGAAAACTAGTGTCCATTCAGAGATACTAGTCCCACTAAGATGGGTAGCTATCTTAGAAACAAACAAACTAAAGTTGTGTTTTCCTTTATGAGAGATAGATGAGAGAGAAGCAGATAGTACCAACCTCAATCTTTCGCTTGGCTCCTTGCTTGTTTCCTCTCCCCTTGGACAGAACTTCGCCACTCTCTCCTCACTTGTCCCGCTTCAAAGAACACATGTAGAGCCAAAGCAGCATAATACCATCAAACCATAGTGATCTATAACCATAAACAATATAGGATCGGATGTATATTAACCATACAAATGCTTACATCAATACAAGATTAAAAAATATACAAGAATATGGAGGAAAACTCAAATAGCTTTATTGATAAAAGTAATAGAAGAGAGGATTACAACCCAGCTGTCTGACCCAACTCCATCCTCCCAGCATGAAAGCCCTCTTCACCTCATGAAAAGCTAGATCACCCAACAATATAATGTCTCAGAGAGAAACCAACAACACTTCCTTACAAGTTACAAAATTCAAGCCTCTGGATCTCTAGGATGAGGGATCCATATATAGATATTTGTAGGGGGGTGAGTCAGCTTTTGGGATTTTTATTAGTGTCATTTCTCTAATAGTTCTTGGTTCCACTTCGAGATTTCATGATCTCTTACTCATCCCTGGGCGAATTCAGAGAGGCAAGTGTCAAATGAGTAGTTTCTAGAAGATTCTTTGGGTTTCCACCTAGCAAATTGCCTCTGTCATTTGTCTGCTCTCGCTCATCGCACCCTACAGAAGGGATTTTCAGTATGCATTGCACCCTCTGTGTATAACAGGTGAGATGCATTGCACCCTCAACATGGAGCAGTCTGTATGGTCCAGTTTTGAGTAGTTCTGAGCAATTTTTTAGGGAGAACTTTTGGGAAATGATGTAATCAACTAACCTTGTTCCTTTAGGGTATGAAATAACACTTTTAGGGGCTTAGAAGCCCTTAGTTTATGGACATATGTGATTGGGGTTGCAGTGCCCAAATATGTCTATAATAGTTGCCCCCTAAAGCATGAGGTCGTAAATCTTTTGATGCCGGGTGAAATGCTTTATCATGAGGATCTGAGGTTTTTCGAACTGGAAGGTGACCTGTAATAAGATACAATACAATACATTATCTTCATAATATTTTGATGATCTAGTTGAGGTGGGAATTCCCATGCTCAACTTTATAAATTCATTTTCATGTACATAGGACAAACAATCGTCTATGTGGCAGACTAATGATTCTAGTAGAGCCATCATCCCTTGGCTTGGATGATTATCTGTGTAGCTATGATGTAAATTTGATGTCTTTATTTTTCTTGAATATATCGTAGCTTGGATGGATGAAACTAGATCCGGGGTCTTCAAACTCGTTTAATCTTCACCCGAAGTACAAGTTGATCCATGTTAAAAGATGTTCTGATGTCGAACATGGAAAGACATCGCCTGATTACCAGCCAATGCTGTAAGCTATTAATAGGCGCGAGAGGAATCACCGATAATGATGATGACCCTCAAGATACTGCAGTACAATTCACGTGGTGTGAATACACGAGTCAATGTCGAACACCATGTAAAATCTTTCCGTTGAAGGCCATTGATGTAAACTTGTTGCCAGAAGTGAGAAACTTGCCATTGAGGCATACAAGCTTCAAAGTACTAAAAGGGTTGTTCCTAAGTTGACTTCTTAGATAATGAGCTGATGTCGACAAGAAGTGACCCATCGTAGGAGGGCCTTAATGAATCCCACATCTATGACATGGAACGGAGAAAATGATTTTGTGGAGGTGAAAATGATCTGATGATACAAGGTTTAGGGTGGTGGTCATGAAAGAATGGAGCGTAAAGGTATTGCAGCGGATGAGGCGTTAGCTGGGTTGGTGAATTCTTTGAGAAAATTCTCTTGAACATATCGCTGACACTAAAATGGATTGGTAGCGTTAACCCCAAAAATATATGGTACGGAGGACCAATGGTGATATGACTGGTGAACAGAATAACCCAACCCGACTCAATCATGGTGATGGAGTGAAAGTGTCATGTTCAAGAGTGACTTGCTATCAATAAAGTTCTTCAAGTTTTCTTCCCAATTTTTCCCTAGTCATTTCTGACTAGTACCTCTTTATTTTTATCAAGCTTGAGGAGGATAACATATGCTTGTTCTATAATTTTCCCTTTGGGCAAACCTGTCGCTATGTTTTAGCGAGCCTAGCGATAGTGAAACTTGCTCTTTTCTGTAATGGACAAGTTTGTCGCTATTGTTTTAACAAGTTTAATGACAAAGATAACTCGGTATTTTTCAGTTTTAGAGAGTAGGAAAAGAGACAAAAAGGAAACTCCAGTAATCCTTTTTTGTGGTATAATCCCTTAAGTCCGAAAAAGTATAAAATAATACGAAAGGGATGACTTTTCCGATCACTTTAACGAGCCGAAAAAGACAAGCGCTCGATATTTTTGTGTAATGATCCCTCAGGAAAAAGATTAAAATATAGAGGAGGGATGGCACTTCCAATCACTTTAACGAGCTGGAGAGGCCAATTGCTCGAAAATATTTTTATATTTTACGAGTCTAAAAAGAGCTTAAAAGAGACTCGTCTTTGAGGAATGAGTGATATTTTCGGGTAGCAGCTAGTTCCAGGTAAGGTTTGGAACTTTTCAATCATGACAGTGTAAAGAAGGTGGCTAACAGAATCACTCGTCGTAGCTGTTCCTCAAAAGGGTAAACAACCAAGTGGAGGCGGATGATCGGCTAAAAAGTGGAGGTGATGGTAAGAACATGACCAAGGCTCAAAAGCTGATAGTAATGCAATCACAAGGGTTATTTACCGAAAGTGGGTTCATTTTTTAATGAACTTGAACTCTGGGGGAAACATATGCTTATAACTAGGTTTATCGTTTAACGAGCTTGAACTTTGTGGAAACATTGCTCGTGATAATAGTCAGAGATGTTCGATTCACCATTAACACTATGTTCTCTTGACGGTCGTACTACCTGTTCAATTGCTCCATCAAACTGATTAGAAATGTACATACATGCTTGAAAAATGAGTTAAAAAAAACAATACCTTACTTGAATTACATGAACAGTAACATAAAAGTAGTTTTTACCTCTCATTTTACCATTTCATTCAAACTTGGGATTGTTGGAGCTCTGGAGGTATTTTTCCCCCTCGATTTTCATCAGCTAATTCCGGGAGATTCTGTGGACTATTTTCGGCACCGTCTGGACTAGGTAGGAGCTAACCATGAGCTCTTCAATTGCATTCTTTCCTTTTCTGATTCTGAGCATGTTTTCCTGTTTTTCTGAGCCTCTGGGGTTTGAACATTTCATTCTCTCCCCATTGCACCTAGTACACATCGAAAGGTGCGATGCATACTGAGCTGGCCATTAGCCAGTCAGTATGCATCCCACCCAGTACACAGCTAGGGTGCGATGGGCGCAAGGAGGAAAGTTTACGCACTGATTTTTCATGGAAATTTTACCTGTTTTTGCCCAAATAGGGATCCTAATTCTTCTCTTGTTTGTTTTTTAGAGATTCATTGGAGCAAGATAGTCATTACATGGCATGAACACGAGCATGAAGAAGAGGATATGGTTGCCTTACATGATCCGGGTATGGTGACTGCATTGTAGGACTGTGGCTTGCTCAAGTTCTTCCGCATATCTAGCATGAGGTAGCAAATCAACTTGTTGCAATATCTTCTCGATGCATGGGATCCTACCAACCAAGTGTTCTAGATTAGAGGTAAATCCATCCCTTTTATTTTTGAGGATATCTACTTTTTGACCGGTTTATCGAGGCGTGGTGCCCCTCTCTCACTATCAGGATCCAATTGTGGGGGTGAATCTATGAGGGATTACATTCACCGATACTGTAGAGATGGATCTCAGCCGAGCAGTGACTATCTTATTCACCTTTGCTAGATTGGTTGGTAGCGTGGCTCTTCACTTGGCCAACAGGTCCTATATGCAGTATGCCTTAAACCAAAGGTATTCAATTGGTGTGATGTAGTACTTCCAGTAATAAAATAACAGCTTACCAAGGTGAAGAATGGAAGATCCAAGAACTTTGGTTATGGTTCTATTTTGACCGCTTTCACCTTGGAGAAGATCCCACTAATGCAGCCACAATACATTTCACTCAGATTGCCAGCACTGACAGAGCCATGGATGTAGAGATGGGTTGATCTTATGGCCAGACATGCTAGTTAGTCACAAATTTCATTCTCTGATGCCTTCTTTGAGTGGTTCAACCATTAGCAGATGATTTATGCCGAGTATCCATATGCAAGATTTCCGGGGCGACCTAGATTTGGTGCTGCCGGCTGGCGAGCAGTGGGGTGTTATAGGTAAAATATTTGACTATATCTTTGTTTATTGCTTTTATAATGTTCTTGTGTTTTTTACATGTTATCAAGACTAATCAAACTCATATATTTTGTGCATATATTGGACTAGTGCGACCAACAGTGTGCCCGAGGGTAGCAGCTGCCATTCCAGTAAGAGAGGTTGTAGGGAGGGTTGTTCTTTGCGATCTGGATGTAGCTGAGACCCTTGCAGTATTGCAGGTTCAGATCGAGGGTCTCACCCTTGGTATTCTGGATGTGAGGACTAACGACTTACCTCTGAGATTATGGTGCCATACCACTGGCATGCCGAGTCGATGGACTAGGCTCCTACATATGATTGCATAGGTGGTGACTTGTTATCACCAACACCATTAGTCTAGGGTGCTTTCCTACATTTTTGAGTTTTTGGGTCGTGTGACCGATTTTTTCCTGGACACAGAAAATTTTGTAAAAACTATAAACATTTATATATATTTTTGATTTTCGGAGCTTTATTTTGGTTAAGTTATATGATCCTAATGCAAATGTTGATTAAAATTCTTTTCTTTTATAAATGCTGCAAATGTCTATCCAACACATAATTTTATAATGAATCAATTAATGTGTTTAAGTTTCTGGAAATGTGTTGATATTGAATAGAATCAAACTGCCTTTCCAAAATCCTGACCCTTAGGAACATACGATAGATAGCTGGATTCCGAACGGAATAGATGCCAGTAAGCTATAGGATGACGAGTTGTGAGTCTAGCCTAACAACAAGTCGGCGTATGCCATATGCGATGGCATCAGAGAGAAGTTCTATCAATGCACTATACTCAGCAATGTTGTTTGTTGACCGACCGATACATACCCCTTTGAAACTCACTAACTCGCCGCTTGGATCAAAAATGGCCTAGGCTACAGAAGATAGGTTCCGCGTACTATGACTAGCTTCGTTGGCTTATCCAATAAATGATTCCAATAGGTTCGACATATGCAACAATTGAAAAAGCGGATTACCTAACCAAAATGATCACTATTGATGAAAACAAAAATGTAACAAAAGCATATAGAGAGATTAATACACTTAGTCAAGCATAGTAACGCTTAAGGTACAACCTGTTTCAGGGTTGCGACAATGGAACCCCATCATAATCTACTAGCTCGTAGGCTTCTTTTGCTAAGAATCTCTTAACAATGTAGGGACCCATCCACAATGATTGGAACTTTCCTGCTCCCAATTTATTGGATTCCTGATCGTAAAGTAAGACCGGGTCACCTTCTGAGAAGACACGAGGCTTGACATTCTTGTCAAATTGCACCTTGACTCGTTTCTTATGAGCTTCATTAACCAAGGCGGTGTCACGACGGGTTTCATCCAGTTGGATTAATTCCAAGAAACGAGCCTCTTCCTCTGAAGTTCCGGGGAGAAGGTCGACTGTGAGCTTGAGAGATGAAATTTTGCATTGAACTGGTAAGACCGCTTCCAAGCCATACACTAGATGAAAGGGTGTAAATCTGGTTGAATTTCTTATCGATGTTCGGTATGCCCATAAGGCCAAGTACAGGATTAGGTGCCAACTCCATTTATGGACTCCAATCATCCTTTGCAACATGCGCTTCAGGGCTTTGTTGATTGCCTCAACTTGTCTGTTAGCTTATGGATAATACGGAGTAGAACTGTCATGGGACAGTCCTAATTTGGCAGCCAATTCAACCATCATGTGATTGCGGAAATGTGATGTTATGCTCT
>APFE031501517.1:41941-99576 GCA_000404065.3 Pinus taeda | reverse complement strand
CGAAGGGACACGATCCATGTACATGCCATCTGGAGCTTGCCCATATAGCCCGTTCCTTCAGAAGACACCTGGAGCACATCCTTTAACAAAATGGCTGCAGAATCCTGTGCGGGCTGCGGAAACCTGTGCTGGCTGCGGAAATTGACAAGTTTTCGCAGCTGCATGAACAAAAGACTAAACCAAACAACAGACATCAGTATAGTTAGAAAACGATATAAACAATCCTTTTAAAACTATAATGCAATGATTCAATCACTGGATGAGTGAAGTGAGTGGAGTATGAGGGTTAAGAGGGTGTGTAGGAAGGTGCAAAGTTGAGGCTCAACAGGAATGTCAAACTTGGTAATAATATTATGTTTGATGAAGTGCATGAATTATTGCTCGTTCACTTGCCTTAACAGAACTGCTTCAACCCATCGAGTAAAGTAATATGTGGCAGTCAGGATATATCGGTGTTGCTTTGATGGATGAGGAAAAATATCTCCAATAACATCTAATCACCATTGTTGAAATGGCTCTTCAATGACAATGGGTTGCAATGGGCGATTGACTTCTTATTGAAACCAACACATATTTGACATACAAGACACTTACGGGCGTATGAGTGTGCATCCTTAAATAGTGTGGACCAATAATATCAGGCCCACATTACTTTGTGAGTTGTAGTATCGCTTGCATAATGCACACCAGCTGGCCCGTCATGAGGGTCCTTTAACACCCTTTCAGAATCTGGTGCTTCTAAGCATCTGAGGAAGACACCATTGTGGTGCTTTCAAAAAATCACACCATTAACAAGCTGATAAGATAAAAGTTTGAGATACTTTTCCCTCTTCTGTTTTGCCGATAAGTGCAAGGGAAAGGTGTCTTGATCTATATACTACCGTACATTAGTGTAACAAGGTGTGGCTACACTTGTAGGGGTACCTTGCTCGATATTGTACATTTAAATTTCTTGTTCCCATCTAGAAGAATACTCTTATAGTGAGTTAACTAATTCTGTTGCAAGATAACAGAGACTGTGGCCTTTATTGTGTGAATTGGCTTGAATTCTAGATCATATTCTTGCAAACTTGTCATCTAGTTTGCCCTCCTCTCACCCAGCTCTTGTTGCACAAAGAGTGATTTAACTATTGGGTGAGGCACAAAGATGATAACATGACTTTTCAAGAGGTAAGGCTTGTAGTGCTTCAATTCCTTGTAAACTACATACACTTGGTTATCTATGGCTAGGTAATTCAATTCTGATCCGTGTAGGCCAACACCCATAAATGAGATTGACTGTTTGTTGCCTTGATTATCTTTCTGAGTAAGAACGACTGCAAGAAAAGGTATACACCAAAAAATATTTGTTAAATTCTAAACTATATAATGTTTGGGCATCGACAATCGCTTGTCTAATATGGGAAAAAACATCTTTCTCCCTCTATTCATGTTGTCACCTGAATTGTACAAGCACCACGACAACGACTCAGGGCAGGGGCTATCACTCTGATCCCCACCTTCTCCTCTCTAGCTTTCTCCCAACAACATGCTATGGGGGGTAGTCCACATGGAAATGAGATGATGGGAAGCAATTTGGGAACCAACTTTCCCAGAAGATACAATTGAGTGGCCTAGCTACTTGGTGAAAACTTAGCAAGATTAAGGATTCAATTAGATTTAGAATTGAGACCAGTGCCTTTTGGAGTCAAACTTTATTGCTTATTATAAATTATGACCAAGTAACTAGATGAAAAATTGCTGCTTATATGATGAACTAACCTATATGAAGTGCAAGTCCTTAGAATTAGGTGTGATTCAAGGTTGTTGGTTAATTTTAAATTAAATGCTTAATCTAAGTTTAACCTCTCCCTTAACTGTTTTGAGAAACAATCTTCAAAGTAGGTTGTGAGATGGAAGGCAACATGAAGCAGTAAGTGGCTTGATTAACGATACCTCCCCCTGTTTTCCAACCACCCAGTGCCTACGACGTTGCAGATATTGTGGCTCTGATGACTGCAAGGTCATTATGTTAACCACTAGGAAGGGTTGAATCCCTCAAGCTAATTGGAGAAGGGTTTCCCTAGGATTCTATCAACCAAACTTATGATTGGAGGTAAGTTATTAATGCAAAAATAAGTCCTAGGATGCTTGTACAAATATTATGCGTGAAATTATCTTGAGTTAAGATATTTAAGTACTCAATGTGAATTATCTTATAGTAAGAGTACTTAACAATGGTGAGATAGCAATCTTAAACAAGATAAGTGTTCAAAGATACAAGTGCAATATTCAACTATAGATTAATCTAGAAGGTGCTTAACCAATTCTTGACAAGAACTTAGAGCAATTTATCCACTTATCAATTAGCCACAAAGTTATAAGATGCCAATCACAATTAGAAAAAGATGTTTCCAAACAAGATTATGTGTGATCTTATTACTCAATGCCAATTATTAAGAGAAACTTAATTGGATTCACAAGATACCAATGTGCCCAAGAGACTTATCACCAAGATGATTCATGATTCAAGTGATTTTAGTGAGTGAGCCTATTAGATGTGAAATATGAATTCTTATAGCACATAAACTCACAAGAAAAACACAATGTTAGCCATTTTCACAATGTAAAAGCTAGGAACAAGTAACAAAAAAATATAGAGCTATGAAAACACTTTTGCACTTTACGTTCCAATGATCCTTTTATGAGCAATAAGTGACTATTATGACAATAGTAAAAGCTTTATGACAACAACAAATAAAATAGCTTTAGATGTCAACTTCAAAGCGTATATGCTTGCCCAATGTCATAAAGAGAAACCCAAATACGAGATAAACTTAGCCAACTCAAGAATCGAATGCATTATCCCTCTTAAGGTGTATTTTTCCACTGTTATATCAGATCTGAAATGTTAATTACAACAATAAGGAAAGTGCACGGACAATGAGCTATTATTGCCAAATTTGACCCAAAATTGAGAAATCAAGTTTTTAGGACTTTTAGGGTGTGTTATTCAAAAAATTTCAGAATTGATTCAATGTTTTATGTAGAAAATTCCAACAATAAAAAATTCATATCTAGGCTAGATCCTTGATGCCCAAGTGGCCAAAATTTAGGAAAATTCAAAATTTGCAATTTTAACTTATTTTGACCAATTTAAATGTGATTTTATGACTTATGATATCACTGTCATAATTACAACAGTAATAAAATAGTGAGAATTAGGGTTTAGAGAGAAAACCCTAGTCCCAAGGCCTTGAAGATACCTTGGTCAAAATTTACTGAAACTTTAGGATCAAGTTCCCACCTGGAAGGAGAAAAAAAATAAATAAATAACAATAACAATAATAAGAATAATAATAAAAACTTTTGAGGCCCAAAACCTGCAAAACCACCAAGTATTCAGTCCAGAAAAATCGGAGGTAAATTTCATGCGGATTAGGGCTAAGGAGGGCCAACTCTAGGCTTAATAGGGCTAGCATTGAGGGCTAAGGAAGGCCAATTCTAGGCTTAATAGGGCTAATGTTGAGGGATAAGGAGGTTGAGGAAAAGGAAAAGGAAGGCAGAGGAGGCCAAGAAAGGCTGACACAGGAGGGAGGAAGCCCTAGAGGGTTGGAAAGCTAGCGAAAAAGCCCTAAAAGGGCTGTTGTGGGCCCCACAAGGGCCACAACCTAAGGAAAGAGGGCCACAGAAGGAGGTTGAGACCTCTAGGCATCACAACTCATCCTAGAAGGCCTTAAAACCCTGATGCTAGGCCCACAAGGGAAGGCCAAAGCCCTAGAAGGCTGACGTAGGCCCTCTGGAGGCCATGAAGGATGACGTAGAGGCTGAAAATGGCTAACATAGGCCAAGGAAGGGAGACACTATCCCTGGGAGGGATGGATTTGGACTCGGGAGGCTTAAAAAATGAAACCCTTGCTCTAATTTTATTTCTCTCTTCGAGATATGAATTTTGTTGCAAATTTTTCAATGGTTGGCCTTGCAAAAAAATTCTACAGACTTGATCTTACTCTCAAGGGCCTAAATCTAGCTCTACTTCAGCCTCTTCTCTTGAATCCACTTGCAAAAATGAAAATAAGACACCCGAACACTAAATATATACAAAATCTTAAAACCCCAAAACCAAAATTAGCAAAAAAACTTTATAAATTAATTTACAAAATTATTTTACAAATATACAAATATACAAGGTTGTTTTTTTTTTCTTTATGGCTATTTTCTTTGATAAATGGCTATAAATAGTTTAGAAACCCCGTGCACACTATATCATTATCGAATATTAAATCCACCACATAAATATTCAATATCCAAGCAAAGTTGATCCCTCTGTATAGTTTGTGAACTTGGAGATCAGGGACTGAAGTACCTGCAAACACTATGTATTTAACTCAAGAAAATCTGTTAGATCATATGATGAATCAAATCACCTAATATTAGCCCAAAACTATCAATGGAATGATTTTATATCCATCTAATGAAAAACAAATCTTACCATTTAGCAACACAACTTAGGAAATCATGTAGTCAGTGTTGAAGAATCTAGGGCAAAGTAGTGTAGTATGATTCTTCGTTTCTCGATAACAATTGGTGGAGTATTTTTACTTTTCTTGTTTAGCTTATGCTTCTTCTTCTTCTTATTAGTGCTTATGTGTGTACTTCATCAAACTGCTACCAAAACAAAATAACAAGAACACAAATTTTGGCTCTCTGTCAGAGACAAAACCTTTCCACTCTTGAGAGGAAAACCCTTTGTGAGTTTTCTCTTATTGAAGCTTCTTATTTTAAAAATTGCTAAGCCCTAGACCCTTGAATAGGACATCCTCCAAGAATAAGTCAAATACTTCCTCTTTCTTCACTATAACTTCTGACACATGAAACTCTGTCTTTCGGCACTTGGCTCCTTATCACTTCTTCTTTCTTTTGCTACTTGTATAAGTTAGTAAACCCTAGAATATTAGGGCTTCTTTACTTCGTTATAGATAGAGCCTTCATCGCTTTCCTTTGGATACCTTGTATACCTATATACACCTCTGAATGAGGCTATTCATGATGATGCCTTCAGTTTTTGTCAAATCCACAAGTGTTTTCTTACTGCACGTGTGGACAGGAGCCCTAAACCATTCCTCTTATCCTTGCCGACTTTCCCTTCCTTCTTTGCTAGAGAGAGAGAGGCCTTGTAGGCCTATTTTGCACCCAAATCAATGATATATAATGATCTTTATTTTCCTACTGCTATGGCCACATGAAGGCCTTTTTGAACCTCACATGTTTGGTTGTAGTTGACCTGGAAACTGTCTTTTTACCCTTGTTGTTCTATCTCCTTATCTCGTTGTCCTTGTAACCCTTTTTCTTGGCTTGTCCTAGTCTTACTTCATCCTCTTCTACTTGCAGATTTTAGAGACTGGTTGTGCATTGTACGAGGAGTGGACAACCTCTATAAATAGAGGTCTGTCCCTCCTCCTTAGGTCGACTTGACTGTCCTCTAGGCCGACATGACGGTTACACTAAAATTCATTTTTATCCATCGTTTTGCTACTTGGAGACTTTGTTGATGTTAGGAGAGGATTTGACTTTACTTGGAGGTGTTTCCATGACCTTGTACATTGACATACATGATGTAACATTCCCTCAAAGGGTCTTAGCATAATTACATTTTGACTTTGACTTTCTAGAAGCACTTTAAAATGTGCTTGACCTATTTTCAATAAGAAAGAAACTCATTGAAAAATAATATAAAATAATTTCTATTTTATTGAATGAATACAAATATCAAAATTACATTTATGAAGACCGAACCTAGTTACATTTCCTTTAAGGACCTCCTCTTAACTAGGGAGGTATTCATACAACATAACAAGGTATTTTCAATCTTGAAGAATTCACATAAGAGAAACCAGATTTGCAATCCATCTGTTATAACATCATATCCATGAGCATTGTCATAGTGAAAGGCCTTGACTAACAAATCCATCTCTTTACGAGACCATGAGCTACAATTCCAGCGAGACCAATGATTTATAAATACCTTCATCATTGTCTCTCAAGGTACATAATCACTCAGGTGTTCTTCGAGTATGACCTTCTAGGACTATTCTTATCTTGGGTTCCCAACCCTCAAAGAATATCGATCCTCTTGCCTACTGTTGTCTTGGATGCCCTACACATCCTAAAATAGTACTGGATGCCAGATGATTAACTAATCCTCCCATTCTTTCTTCCCAAATGAGGACAAGAATGTTGTGTCTATCTTGTGTCTACATTTCGATTCATGGCCTTCATCTAGACTTACGGTCGTTAGTTTTGGTCTAGTGCATGACTCATGAAATGGAAAAAACAATTGTCACTCCTTTGTAATCAGGGGTGATTCAAAAACTCCCTCTTGATCAGGGACTTGTTAGAGCTCCCTCTTAACTGGGGACTCTTTCCTTTGTCATCAACTTCTTCTTTGCAGGTACTTCAACTGCTTGATCTACTTCCTTTTTTTGATGTCTTGAAGTCTTCAATCGAACTTCTTCTAGGTAGGGCACCATCCATCGATCACTTTCCTTCTTGGTTTGTCATGTCATTTCTTCATAGAAAGTGACTATCAGGTTTTTCTTTTCATCTTAGCTACTCCTTTGTCATCTTTTCCATGCTTCAGAATACTCTCCTCATGGATGCTTCATAGTACTTTCTAGGTTACATGCTTTCACCTAGTAGCCCATTATGACTTCATCCTGATATTGATTCAACATTGGTTTTCCTTTTGTTGGATGGCTTCTTTATCACGACATATCTGTAGAGTAGAATCAATTATCTGCACCTTTTGTTATCTCCAAGGAATTTATAGGCGTCAAGGGTCCTTTCTTTCTTTATCAGAGTTGTCCTGCCTTCTTTCGGGAGATATCTTCAAGGCATTTTGTCAAATAGTGATTCTCGGTGACCGTGGTGTTATTCACATGCTTGATCTCTTTCTTCATTTACTTCTTATCAAATAGATATGTCAACCATCTACTACTTGTGAGAGCATTCCTTTATTGCTTTCTTTCTAGACTTGTCAGCATTTCTTCTTGCTTCTTAGTCAACAATCTTATGCTCCTTATGTGAGCATATTTCTTTGTTGGCATTCATTGTATTGTGGTACATGCCTTTGAACATGTTCTTGGTGAAAGAGATTCTTTCATGCTTGATCATATTATAGAGCTATACCCATGAATCAATAATATACAAATGATGACATGACTTAAACTTTGATGTATACATACCTCATCTTGATTCTTCTTTGATCATCCTTTGGTGTGGCCCTTCTTGCTTCATCTTAGCTTGCCCGCATATCATTCTTTTCTTGAATCCCATGAATGGGATTCCCAATGAGATATCTGCTTTGGTCCATGAACCTTATTTTGAAGATTCCATCATATGATCTTAAAGATCTTTGCCTTGCAAATGTTTCCTTTATTTTGATTATGTAGGTCTTCTAAGATTCTTGTCATGATCAATTTTTGTTTCATCATGTATGAGGTCCTATACTAGGTATGCTTCTTTTATATGAATATATTGAGCTATGCCTATCATGCTCCTATATTCTAGAAGATATTTATACTCATGCATTTTTATTCTCATTATTAAATGATACATCTTCATGAGTATCTAGAACTCTATGTACATTATGCTACTAGATTCTAGGGGATGTTTCTTGCGATGCAATTTTAATTTATTCCTACATTCTCCTATCCTACTCAAAAGTTTGAAAGAAGTCTAGAAGTAAAGAGTTTGACCTAGTCATAGTAGAGATATGGAGGATATTCGTTCTTTTGCTTCTTTCCTTCTTCTTTCATTTCTTGAGTTATGTGAGCTTCTTCCCTCTTCCTTTTGTTGTTGTTGTCCTTATTAAGTTTAGGAAAATTCCTTTTGTAATGTCCATATTCTTGGCATCCAAAGAATTGGATCTTGGACATGTCTTTGTTGTTTGTTCTTTGTTTACAAAACTTGCAAAATTTACCCTTTCTCTTGGCAATGGAAACAAATGCTTGCTCCTTTAATCCCAAATCTTCCTTTGCCTTAAGTCTAGTTTCCTTTGTTCTACATAGAGACCACATTTCACTGAGAGTGGTTGCTTCCTTCTTGGCATATATGCTAGATGTAAAGTTTCCCCACTCCACGTGTAGAGCATTGAGTACTACAATTGTCATCTCTTTGTCAGACATGACTTCCCCATGCTCTTGAAGTTGATCTTTCATTTCAGAGATTTTCATGAAGTAAGGAGCTATTCCTTCCTTTGTTATCTTCATCTTGTATAATTCATTCCTCAGAGATATTAATTCTCCAGTTGTGGAT
The DNA here is from genome assembly GCA_000404065.3 of Pinus taeda. NCBI lineage: Eukaryota > Viridiplantae > Streptophyta > Pinopsida > Pinales > Pinaceae > Pinus > Pinus taeda. The sequence continues at coordinate 91,281 of APFE031501517.1, read as the reverse complement.
ACCGAGAGTAGCTCTACTAGTTTATCATAAATTTCTTTTGATGTTTCAAACCTGGAGACATAAGGAATGAGAAAGTCTTTGATTAATTCTATCAGAATCCTTTGAGCTCTTGTCTCATCATTATTGTACTTGGCTAAGGCTTGAGTCCGTTCCTTAGCAGGGATAATGATATTCCCTTTGATATGTTCTAGGAGTTCATTCTCTTTGAGAAGTAGATCAATCCTCTTCTTCCATGCAATAATGTTACTGGTACCTACCAATTTATTTCTTTCCTTGCAAAAAGACATTGATGTATATTCAGAAGTGTACATGTACTTACTTGATAGATTTTGAGATGTAATAAATTTTCTTCCTCCTTGAAGGCTTGATGGCTTGTCTTCCCTGGATCTTGATGTTCTTCAAGTTGCCTTCTCCAAGTGGACTTGCTTGGTGATGATTTTTTCTTGAAGACTTGTAGCTTGATGTAGGTCTTGCTTCAATATGCTCTTCTTTGTAGGTTCCTTTATGTAAGGCTCTTCTTCTAGCTTTATAGACCTTCTTGATGAGTGATGGATTGTATACACTTCTTGACCTTGAAGAGATTGAAATTTATATGCTTGATGCTTTAAACTTTGTAGATGCTTCTCCTTGATGAGTGTTCTTGAGTTTCCATTTCCTTGATGTGTCACCTTAGCTCTGATACCATGTTGAAGAATCTAGGGCAAAGTAGTGTAGTATGATTCTTCATTTCTTGATAACAATTTGTGGAGTCTTTTTACTTTTCTTGTTTAGCTTATGCTTCTTATTCTTCTTATTATTTATTATGTGTGTACCTCATCAAACTGCTACCAAAATAAAATAATAATAACACAAAGTTTGGCTCTCTACCAGGGACAAAACCTCTCCACTCTTGAGAGGAAAACCCTTTGCAAGTTTTCTCTTATTGAAGCTTCTTATTTTAAAAATTTCCAAACCCTAGACCCTTGAATAGGACATCCTCCAAGCATAAGTCAAATCCTTCATGTTTCTACACTATAAATTCCGGCATATGGAACTCTATCTTCTAGCACTTGGCTCCTTAGCACTTCATCCTTCTTCTTCTTCTTGTCTAAGTTAGGAAACCCTAGAATATTAGGGCTTCTTTACTTAGTTATAGATAGAGTCTTCTTCACTTTCCTTTGGATACCTTGTAGACCTAGATACACATTTGAATGAGGCTATTCATGTTGCTGCCTTCAACTACTGTCAAATCCACAAGTGTTTTCTTGCTGCACGTGTGGATAGGAGCCCTAAAACAATCCTCTTATCCTTGTCGACTTTTCCTTCCTTCTTCACTGGAGAGAGAGGCCTTGTAGGGCTATTTTGCACCCAAAACAGTGATATATAATGATCTATATTTTCTTGCTGCTATGGCCGTAGGTAGGCCTTTCTGAACCTCGCACGTGTGGCTTTAGCTGAACCGAAAACTCTCTTTTACCCTCGCTATTCTATCTCCTTATCACGCTGTCCTTGTAACTCTTTTCGTTGGCTTATCCTCGTCTTACTTCATCCTCTTCTACTTGCATATTTTAGAGCTTGGTTGTGCATTGTATGAGTAGACAATCTCTATAAATAGAGGTTTGTCCCTCTTCTTTAAGCCAACTTGATTGTCCTCTAGGCCGACATGACAACTACTCTAAAATTCATCTTTTATCCATCATTTTGCTGCTTGGAGACTTCGTTGATGCTAGGAGAAGATTTGACTTTGCTTGGAGGTGTTTCCATGACCTTGTACATTGACATACAAGATGTAACATGCCCTGAAAGGGTCTTATCAAAATTACATTTTGACTTTGACTTTATAGAAGCACTTTAAAATGTGCTTTACCTATTTTGAATGAGAAAGAAACTCATTGACAAATAATATAAAAATAATTTATCTTTTTCTTGAATAAATAACAATATCAAAATTACATTTATGAAGACTGAACCTAGTTACATTTTGCTTCAACAGTCAGTACATACCATAAATCAATGAACATGGAACACCTTGAATTGCACCCCAAAGTCTTTATTATGATAGAAAAAATAGTTCCTAGTAGGACAATAGTTTACACAAATGCTTCAACAACAATTTCTTAGCCATAAATCAGATGGGCAGAGACTCAAATGGCTGTAATTTATAGATAAATCCTCCAAGTGAAAAATAACAGATAGTTTTCTTGATCCATGTCAAAATAATCTTGTCGTCCAAAAATACTTGATCATCTTTTAATCTTAGCCCTAAATTTTTATTTTTGAGGAATTTTAAAATTTATCATTTAATTCCCCATTTTCATTAGCTCAAAATTAATTATTTTGAGCTAATTTCCTCAAAAATTTGACTTTGACTTAACCATGAAGGTCCACAGGTCTAATTTTTCTTGAAATATCCAATATTCCCTTCGTGGTGGTCCTCCAAAAGTTAATTCTTTTAAGACCCATGAATTTTTCACTTGAAGAATTTAATTTTCGTAAGACATTTTAATTTGAGTCTAATTAGTTGATTTTTTGGCTTAAGATTTAATTATTTTTGCAAGAAAAATTAATTAATTAACACTCGAGGGGATTAATTATTTTTTCCACCCTCTAATATTTTAACCATGGTGTCTAAGTATGAGGGACCATGCATTAAAATATTTTTTTACATAAGATGTTTTATAATTCAACCCTCAAAGGGGAATTCCCTTTTGACTTAGACCCTCAAATTACATACCCAATCTATGACACAATATGATCTCGTAGACTAAGTGATTTGTAATAAAGTAATTTAGCCAAATAGCTTAAATTATTATCAAAGCACTTTTACATAAGACTCGACTAGAACACTATGACTCACCTAAGACTTTGATGAAGAATTCCAACCTTGCTTTGGGGTGAGGTTGGAGGGAGAAAATTTGTCGACCATCCATGTTTAGAGACACAAATGGATCAGTGAGACGAAAAACCTCCTAGGATGAAACTCTCGCCAAAATAATAGGTTTACCTAGGTTGTTACATACATTCATGGTTCTACTAGCATCATTTACATTACATAACTTGAAAAATGGGTTGACAATAACACATGAACTGCTAATAAATGATTTGATCATGTTGAAAAAATTTGGTACTTCCGCTTCCTTGGAACTTTGACAAAAAACTATGCAACATTTGCCTCCATATGGGGACACGTTGCTTCTAAGAAGTAACATGAGAATTCTAGAATCTTGCATCCAAGAAAACATAAGTCAATCAAATAGATATCCATTCAAATCGAGATCATCATGCATACATAATAAATCTCACTGGAATAGAAAAATCTACTCTAACAAACTAACATATAAAAGACATAATTATAAATGCGTGAAATAAAACTATCTAATGACATAAGTAAAAGTAGGGTTAGAGATACTATACAAATGATGCCCCATGGCATTAGATGTCATCGACGTGGATCAATCTTGGACATCTATCGACTAACTGGTATATCAATATGCTTCTTATCATAAGTCCTTTGTTGAAATTTGACCGTCTTTGGTCGGTGCAACTGCTCATCATTATGTTGCATGTGAAACTGAAGACTGCTTCTCTTTTTGCTTAGAGGAGGGGATGGGAAGTGGAATGAAGAAAAGTGACATACTGGTTGGAAAAAATTTGAATCAAAATACGATGGTTGATCTTGTGGAAGAACCTCTTCATCGTTCTCCAACTTCTTTGGAAATTCTATGTGGTACCTTCTTTCTACTTCTTTGTATAGTCTAACCATACCACCTACTACTGTTGGAATAATGGTGTAAGGTAGATCCATCTGAATATACCCACCCAAATCAACTGTAATCTTTCTGGAATGGAGCATCCCCCAAACATCTAGTGCATCAATCACTGCTATGTCCATGGTGATGATCTTGTATGGGTAACTAGTCAAGGAAACCTGTAGATATTTAACCACACCAAGGACTTCAACTTTTCTATAGTCCATTGAGAAAATGTTATGGTAAGGTCCACAAATGATTAAGTTAAACTGTTCCATGACCTTCTTGGTCATAACATTTGTAGATGCACCATAATCAAGCATGAAATTGTGAAGGAGACGATCATTAATATCCAATGTTAGAAAGAATGGTTGATGCTCTTCATTGGTCATATAGCAGTTTATATCTTTAACTTAATTTCATCATCTTTAAGCTGAGTATCAAAATTTTCTTACTGAACAATGCCTAAATATTTGAAGAAAAAATCTCTTTGTGACGTGATCTTCAAAAGTTCTAAGACTGGAACTGACATCTTAATGTTATTAATCCATAATGCCCAATTCAATTTTAATCCAAACTTATACCATTATGAAGGAACTTACGTATTTTGGTTTTGATCTTTACCTTTCCTCTGATATACTTTTGGCAAGTTCTAGATTTGTTCTAGAGATGGCTTCTCACCATATGCTTGAGTAATGGGGTCTTTCTCTTCATTGAAGGTATTGATGGAGAACGTTGAATAAACCATTTCAGCACATCGACTCTCCTTGGAGTTGTCTTGACTTGCATTATTATTCTATTGGTTTCTACTTTCCTCCAAAATTCTTTTAGAAAAGGCACATGTACTTCATGGAAACTCTCACATTGTCTATAGAAAGGAATAGGTTCATCAACCATATTAGCATACTCAAGTGGTGTAGGAGGCCTTTGATCATTTGGAGGCTTTCTTCTTGGCCATGGATTATTGATGTTACCCCTGTTATTATTATTATCAATGGGGGGTATATTTTGCATTTGGATTCTTCCCATTGGTGTTAACTAATTTTTCATCTCGCTTATTTATCTCGCATGTTCAATCTTCATTTCTCTTACCAATTAGGTCAATTCTTTAACTGTTTCTGACTCTTCTTCTTTAACTTATTTGCCCTTAGACTTGATCTGAACTCTTTCAAGACCCGACATTTCTAATTTTGCGTGAGGCTTTCTTCTTCTTCTCTAATTATTCACAAGTGATTTGGGCAATAACTATAGTATTGGGGTGAGCATGTCTTATCTCATATTGAGTTTCGTCTTGGAAGACCTCAAGATATGGTTCCAAAATTGTCTTATCGGGAAGTTTGTAATCCTAAGTCATATTCTTTAAAAGTTTGTTGAATCTTTGGTTAAACTCTTCCACTGTTTCATTCTCTCTTTTCTTAATAGTGTTGAATTATTTAACAGAATATTTTCCTTCTCTCCTATCCCCATATTTATCTCTGAAGGAATCAAGGAGGGTTCTCAAAGAATGAAAGACATTATCATCTTTTCATGAATCTAATCGAGAGCATCATCTTCTAAGGATAGAACAAAGAACTTCATTCCGACATCTTCATGGTTGTATGCAGTAGTATGAACAAATCTTTGGATGAAACTGTCAAATTTATTTATATGTGCTTCAACATTGATGCCATTATTTCCTTGGAACATTGGCAACCTGCTCATGGTAGATTCATTTGGCAGATCATGCGGATACCCTTAGATGTTGGTGAAGTTGCAAGCTCTGTAAAGGTCACCCATGATGTCTTGATTTAGAGGATTGATGAAAATCAAATGTAGACCAGGGAGGCCTTCCTATTTGAGAAAATTTAGTTGCTCTTTAGAATGTGATTTATTTAACCAAACTCTTAGAACCTTTTCAGGATCGGGAGTGGGGTTAACCAAGCTACCTGGATTCCTCCTAGAGTAGGCTCTTGTGAATGGTTGAATAAGTAGAGTCGCCACCCAAACAGGAAACCAACCTAAATGTCCAGGTGCTAAAAGTGTGAATGAACAAGATGAAAGGATTAGTGAGAGTACAAAGGATAAATTGATGAAAAGATGAAGAATGATGAAAGGAAAGGTGGTAAAAAATGTGGCGTTGATGGGACAGTGAATGAAGAATGAAGGATCACAAGATGATATCATAAAAGAGGATGTCATTGAAGCGCCGAGAATAAGATAAACTTATCCCCGACAACGACGCCAAAAAATGTTGTCGCGCAGATTGTGCAAGCACCGCGACAACGACTTGGGGATAGGGTTGTAACTCTGATCCCTTCCCACTCCGTTATAGTTGTCTCCCAACAAAAAGCTATGGGGGGTAGTCACTACGGAAATGAGATGATGAAAATCAAATTGGGAACCAACTTGCCCAGGAGACATAGTTGAGTGGCCTAGCTACTTGGTGAAAATTTAGCAAGATTAATTATTCTATTAGATTTAGAATTGAGACCAGTGCCTTATGGAGTCAAAATTTATTTCATATTATAAATTATGACCAAGTAACCATATGGACAACTGATATTTATATGATGGACTAACCTATATGAAGTGCAAGTCTTGAAAACTAGGTGTGATGCAAGGGCGCTGTAGAGACTGTGGCTTTGACCACTATAAGGTCACTGTGTTAACCACTAAGAAGGATTGAATCCCTCAAGCTAATTAGAAATGGGTTGCCCTATGATTCTATCAACCAAGCTTATGCTTGGAGGTAAGTTATTAATACAAAACTAAGTCCTATGATACTTGTGCAATGATTATGAGTGAATCTATCTTGAGTTAATATATTTAAGTAATTAATGTGAATTATGTTATAGCAAGATTACTTAACAATGATGAGATAACAATCTTAAATAAGATAAGTGCTCAAAGTTACAAGTGAAAGCTTCAGCTATATATTAATCTACAAAGTGCTTAACCAATTCTTGAAAAGAACTTATCGCAATTTATCCATTTATCAATTAACCACAAAGTTATAAAATGCCAATCATAATTACAAAACATGTTTTCAAACAAGATTATGTGTGATCCTAGTACTCAACGCCAATTATTAAGAGACTCAACCAGATTCACAAGATACCAATATGCCCAAGAGACTTATCACCAAGATGATTTATGATTCAAGTGCTTTTAGTCACTGAGCATATTAGATGTGAAATATGAATTCTTATAGCACATAAACTCACAAGAAAAACACAATTTTAACCACTTCCACAATGTAAAAGCTAGGAACAAGTAACAACAACATATAGAGCTATGAAAACACTTGTGCACTTTATGTTCCAATGATCCTTTTATGAGCAATAAGTGGCTATTATGACAACTATAAAAAACTTATGACAACAATAAGTAAATTAGCTTTAGATGTCAACTTCAAAATGTATATGCTTGCCCAATGTCATAAATGTTGAAAAGTGTAACAAGGTTTGGTCTTCTTAGTGATATGTGTAATTATGATTTTATGTAATTGTTGTAATGAATAAAATAAAATTATTTTTGTAATGCTTGATTCATGGGTTTCATGATCAAGGAATTTTATTTTATAGCTAAGAGTCCCATTGTGAGCCTTTAGGTTGGTTGTCAAGTCATAAAGTCTTGTGGAGTAAATGTCAAGGATTGAAGACCCCTTTGGGTATGTTACACATTGTAAAATAAATTTTATTTATGTCATAAACCCTCCAAGACCTTGTCACAATCACTACTTGAAAGTGGGTCTAAATGATTATTATGGAAAAGACATGTCTCCCAAATCACCTATTCAAGTCATCTTATTTTGGACGCACAGACCACTATAAATAGGCAACTTGACCTTCACTTGGAGACATGAATTTCGGTCAAGGTCTAAAGTAAGAAGCTAGTGCGAGAATCATTTAAGAAGAGCCTCCATCCAAGAGAAGAATAAGGAAAAGAAGTCGTGGTAATTTTGGATCTATTATAGGGTTATTTTCTTTCACACGTGCAAAGAGGAGAGGCATCATCTACTGTAGGAGAAGCCGAGAATATTACAAGTCATCTAAGGTAACCAAATTAGGAAGAAGACAAGTCTAGAAGGAAGTCGTTTTGAAGTAGAAGAAGCCTCCAAGTATAGTGAAGGAAGGAAGGCATCGCCAAGCTCGTTCTCTCTCCTACCATGTGTGAAATTGAAAAATTACTGATTGTAGGTTTGTGGTAAAGGGATTGAAAATTTAAGATAGACAAGAATTGTAGTGCATGAAGACAATTTGACTTGTGAAGAAGAAAAGAAGAAACTTGTGACTTGGTCTTGGAAAGTTTGTTATGTCAAGGGTCTAGGTCATGGCCTTGGTATTCGTCAATTTAAGTTTCTATAAGAATAATAATTCGTTTGGGTTTTCCTCTTAAGTTTTGAGAGGTTTTGGCTCTGGATGATCGCCTATATTTTGTCTCTTGTCTCTTTATTGTTTATGCTTTGATAGTTGTTTGATGAAGAAGAACACTGTAATAATCTAAGAAAATAAAAGATCCTAATATAAAGAAATAAAAATCATTCACAAGTAGTGATAATCATAGAGAAATATCCTAATTCTAATGCCCTAGATTTCTAAACATGGTATTAGAGCTAAGGTGACAAAGTTAAGGAGGGCATCTTATCAAGGGACACTCAAGGATCAAATCTCAAGAAAGACATCAAAGAAAATCTAGAAGATCATTTTGGAGTCAAGGTCTTCAAAGAAGTATCAAAACCCTAGATTGAAGAAGAAGTCTACACCAATAGAAGTCTTGGGATCCTCAAGTCATCAAATGGATGACAAAGACCCTACTCAAGGGAAAGGGACTTATAAATCAAGTTTCTTATTAGAGAAGCAAAATCAAGGTCGTTTTTATCATATTTAGAAGTTCTAAGACAATTTCCTCTCATTGAAGTAAGGATTTAATCCTTGAAGAAGATCATCCAAGAAGCATCAAGATATCATCAAGAAGTCATCATTGATGATCATCAACAAGGACAACACCATCAAAGGATAAAAAATGATCTCCTTCTTTGTGGAGTCAAGGATCACCCTTGAAGAGATCTATTTTCATCAAGGAGAAGTTCTCTATCATCTATTTTATTATCAAATTAAAGGAGGCAACAAGTGGAAGAAGCATCTTCACAAGTAAGTATATTTATGTATGAATCAGTCAAAATGTCTTTTTTCAAGGAAATCAACAAATTGGCTGGGGCTTCAAACTATCTTGCATGGAAGAAGCGAACATATCTGAATCTCATTGAAAATGAGGTCATGGAACATGTCAAAGGATCAATCACCAAACCATAAAAAGAAGACGATCAAGCACTTGAAAATTTTATGAAGGGGGAAGTATGGGCTTAGAGGATTCTCATAGAATCCATCAAGGATCCCTCATCCCATATGTATCTAAAATCAAAATAAATATATGACAAACTGGTAGAGTTGTTTTCCGTAAGCATTGTAGGAGAATTTATCTCATTAAGGTAAGAACACTACAAGCTAAGGATATCAAAAGAAGAAGGAATAGGCTCATACTTTATGAGGATATCTGAAATAAGGGATCAAATTCAAGATCTAGAAGAAATAATGTCTGACAAGGAGATGACCATTGTAGTACTAAATGCACTACCTGAGGAGTGGGGTAACCTTTCTTCAAGCATTTATGGGAAGAATGAAGCTACTCCATTCTAGGATCTATGGTCACTATGCAAGATTGAAGAAACTAAGCCGAAGGAAAAAAATGATATAGGATCAAATGAGCAAAACCAAGCATATGTTGTTGTGGCAAAGAGAAAAGGAAAGTTTGGGAAATTTGGTCCCCAAAAAAAGAAGAAGAACATGGCTAAGATTCAATGCTATGGATGCCATGAATATGGGAATTGCAAAAGAGATTGTCCTAAGCTTAAGAAGGAAAATAACAAAAGAGTTAGAGAATAAGCCCATATCACCGAAGAATTGGAGGAAGCTGAAAATAAGAAGTCCAAGAAAGAGGAAGTAAAAGATATGTACTATGATTGAGATAGTCTCCGTCACCTAGTTCCTTTCAAGTTCGTGTTTTGAAGTTTTCTGTTGTAAGATATGGATATCATGAGTCACTAAGGAAAATGATAGGATGCATCATGGCATCATAGAAGCATTGAAAGCAAGAGCTCGCGAAATCATCATAGATAGCATGAAAGATGGCTGAAATAGAAGTCTATGACAATCACCTATGGAAGGATATAGCTCTTGGTAACCTCATTAGAAGCATAAGTGGTACTTATGGGAAAAAGAAAAAAATTATCTAGTACAAAGCTTATCATACATCAGTCAAAAGGAAGCATTTGTTGGATGAGGATACTTAAGATTCTTTGTTGGAATCTTCATCGAAAGGTTCATCAATTAAAAGGAAACAAGTGTTTCATCAAGAATTCCATCTTGTGGGAATTCATGGGATGATGGTATGATGACAAAAGAGGTTAAGCAGATCAAGGGATTGGAGTTCTTTCAATCAAGGAAGCTAATGAAGAAGTCTAAATGACATAAAGGAAAATAAGATATGTATGTGTGTATTCGATATTATAGAGTCATGTCATATGGTTGCAGGTAACATGGATCAATGCTCTATCTCAAGATCATGATTAAAAAAAAGGATCTCTTCCTTTGAAAGGATGCAAAAAGACATGGGTCATAGATTGTCTAGATAAAATCAACATAATATGTACTCACATGAAATATGAGGTGGTTGAGAAAATTGGAGGAACTATGGCTAGAAGTTCCTAGAAATAAACATGTGAAGAAAGAAAGGAAGAAATCATGAAATATGCAACTATGGGAAAGGAAATCAAAATTCGAGGATTGAGAGATTTGAATAGGATATCTCCATGAAAGATATGAAGACTCTGATGAAGTCTGAAAAAGAAAGAGACCCTTGACAATATATTTTTTTTGGAGATGTGGCAATGTGTATGTAGGATGTTGATGCAAATTAGAAGATGTCATGATGAACGACCGTCACAAAGGTAATTTTAATTTAATATTCATTCCTTATTTTTGAATGATATTTGGATGGGTTGATCCAGGGTTGCCAAGGTAAGAGCGAGGGATATCTTTTACCACTGATGTCCATGTAGTAGGATGAAATATCCTTAAGGAAACATGGCATGCCACATGGCATGAAGGAAGGCCGGATATGAACTGATGGATCACTTTATGATGAAAGGAATAAAGACATGACTGACTCATGGATGAAAGTGATGGATGGTCAGTACCCTACAAAGAAGTCTCATAAAATGTAGACTCCTTGACAAAGAAGAAAAAATCATGACATTAAAGGAAGGAGTTCTACAAGCAGTTGGTTGTCCCATGATCTCCACCTAGAGAGATGTTGGAAGCAAGTCCTTGGTCAAGACGGAGCTTGGGTACATTCCTTTATAGAAAGGGTTGGTCATCCCTGGTTAAGAGGGAGTGACAGTTGTGGTTCTCTATCTCATGTGTCATTCACTAGACCATGACTAACAATCGTAACTCTTAGTGAAAGCCATGAGGGCGATAGACACATCATTCTTGTCTTCACTTGGAAAGACATAATGGAGGATTGGGTAAACATTTGGCTTTTGATACTCTTTGAGGATGACTTAGCACATCCAAGATAAGAGTAGTCATAAATGACTAATATTCTTTGAGGAATGGGAATCCAAGATAAGAATAGTTCTGGTGGAACACACCTTAAGAACCCAGGCAGGGTATGTTCCGAGAGAGACAATGATGAGGATGTCTTTACATCGTTGGTTTCACCAGCATTGTGCTTTGATCTTGTGGAGAGATAGAGTTGTTAGTCAAGGCCTTACTATGTGACAATGTTGGTTGATATAATGCTATACAAATGGGTTACCAATTTGACTCTCCTTACGATAATTCTTCAGATTGAGCATATCCAAGTACCTTGTCTGGATTATGAATACCTCCCTAGTTAAGAGGGAGCGTTGAAAAGTGTAACTATGTCCGGTCTTCATAGTGACATGTGTAATTATGATTTTATGTAATTGATGTAATAAAGAAAATAAAATTATTTTTGTAATGCTTGATTCATGGGTTTCATGATCAAGGAATTTTATTTTATAGTTAAGACTCCCATTGTGGGCCTTAAGGAGGGTACATTGTGCTACAATTACGGAAACTGAAAAATTGAAAGAGACAGTTGCGGGGGTCCAAATGGGATAGGTGGGTGGCCACCAACATCCACCTGGATCACTCCAAGACCTTGTCACAATCACTCCTTGAAGTCGGCCTAAAGGATCATTCTAGAAAAGAAATGTTAGCTTAATCACCTATTCAAGTCGGCTTATTTTGGATGCATTGACCACTATAAATAGGCAACTCCACCTTCACTTAGAGACATGAATTTTGGTCATGGTCTGAAGTAAGAAGCTAGTGCAAGAATCATTCAGGAAGAGCCTCCATTGAAGTGAAGAAGAAGGACTAGAATCCGTGGTAATTTTGCATTTGTTTTAGGGTTATTTTCTGTCACATGTGCGAAGAGGAGAGGCATCATCTGCTGCAGGAGGAGAGAAGAATATTACAAGTCATCTAAGGTAATCGAATTAGGAAGAATACAAGTCTACAAGGAAGCCGAGTTGAAGTAGAAGAAACCTTCAAATATATCGAAGGAAGGAAGGCATCTCCAAGCTCATTCTCTCTCCTCCCACGTGTGAAATTATATAAGTACGAACTGCAAGTCTGTGGTAAAGGGACAAAAAATTCCAGATAGACAAGAAGTGAAGTGCATGAATACAGCTTGACTTGCAAAGAAGAAAAGAAGGAACTTGTGACTTGGTCTTGGAAAGGTTGTTATGTCAAGGGTCTAGGTCATGGTCTTGGTATTTGTCCATTGAAGTTTCTATAGGAACAAGAATTCATTTGGGTTTTCCTCTCAAGTTTGGAGAGGTTTTGACCATGGATGATCACCTATATTTTGTTTCTCTTGTCTCTTTATTGTTTATGCTTTGATAGTTGTTTAATGAAGAAGAACATTGTAATAATATAGGAAAAGAAAATATCATAATCTAAAGAAGTAAAAAGCATTCACAAGCAGTTATCATCATAGAGAAATCTCCTAATCCCACTGTCGTAGATTTCTCAACAATAAAGAGAAACCCAACTACCAAATAAACTTAGCCAACTCAAGAATCAAATGCATTATCCCTCTTAAGTTGTATTTTGCCACGGTTATATCAGATCTGAAATGTTAATTACAAAAATAAGGAAAGTGCATGGACAGTGAGCTATTAATGCCAAATTTGACCCAAAATTGAGAAAAATTACCAAAACTAAGAAATCAAGTTTTTAGGCCTTTTAGGGTGTGTCATTCAAAAAATTTCAGAACTGATTCAGTTTTTTATGCAGAAATATCCAACCATCAAAAATTTAGATCTAGGCTAGATCCTTGATGCCCAAGCGACCAAAATTTGGGAAAATTCAAATTTTATAATTTTAACTTATTTTGACCAATTTAAATGTGATTTTATGACTTATGATATCACTATTATAAACTGAAAATTATAGTAGTAATAAAATAGTGAGAATTAGGGTTTAGAGAGCAAACCCTAGGCCCAAGGCCTTGAAGATCCCTTGGTCAAAATTTGTTGAAACTTTGGGATCAAGTTGCCACCTGAAAATTAGATTTTTAAGGCCCAAAAACTGCAAAACCACTAAGTATTTAGTCCAGAAAAACCAGAGGTAAATTTAGGGCATATTAGGGCTAAGGAGGGCCAATGCTAAGCTTTATAGGGCTAGCATTGAGGGCTAAGGAGGCTGAGGAAAAGGAAAAGGAAGGCAGAAGAGGCCAAGAAAGGTTGACTCAGGAGGGAAGAATCCCTAGAGGGTTGGACAACTAGGGAAAAAACCCTAAAAGGGTTGTTGTGGGCCTCACAAGGGCCACAACTTGAGGAAAGAGGGTCGCAGAAGGAGGTCGAGGCCTCTAGGCCTCACAACCAGGTCTAGAAGGCCTTAAAACCCTAATGTTGGGCCCAAAAGGGAAGGCCAAAGCCCTAGAAGGTTGACGCTGACCCTCTGGAGGCCTTGAAGGATGACGTAGATGCTAAAAAAGGTTGACATTAGCCAAGGAAGGGAGACGCTAGGCCTAGGTGGGATGGATTCGGGCTTGGGAGGCTTAAAAATTGAAACCCTTGCTTCAATGTTTTTTCCTCTTCCAGATCTGAATTTTGTTGAAAATTTCTCAATGGTTGGCCCTACAATTTTTTTTCTAGAGACTAGATCTTACCCTCAAGGGCCTAGATCTAGCTCTACTTTGGCTTCTTCTCTTGATTCCACCTGCAAAAATTAAAATAAAACACCTAAACACCAAATCAAAATCTTTAATCCCTAATTAACAAATTAATTTACAAAATTATTTTACAAATATACAAGGGTTTTGAAAAATAATTTTTTGAGATTATATATATATATATTATATATTATATATATATATATATATATTATGGCTATTTTCTTTGATAAATGGATAAAAATACTTTAGAGACGCCGTGCACACTATAGCTTTAGTGAAGATTAAATCCACCACATAAATATTCAGGATGCAAGCAAAGTTGATCCTTGCCCACAATTTGTGAACTTGGAGACCAAGGACCGAAGTACCTGCAAACACTATGTGTTTATCTCAAGAAAATCTGTTAAACCATATGGCGAATCAAATCACCTAAGATTAGCCCAAAACTATAAATAGAATGATTTTATCTCCATCTAATGAAAAAATAGATCTTACCATTTATCGACACAACATAGGAAAACTCGTAGTCAGTACTTACCACAAATCATTAAACATGGAACACCTTAAATTGCACCCCAAAGTCTTTATTATGATAGATAAAAGTTCTTAGTGGGACAATAGTTAACACAAATGTTTCGACAACAATTTCTTAACCAGAAATTAGATGGCTAGAGACTCAAATGACTCTTGAATTTATAGATAAATCCTCCAAGTGAAAAATAACGACTAGTTTGCTTTATCCATGTCAAACTAATCTCGGTCGTCAAAAAATGCTTGATCATATTTTAATCTTAGCTGTGAAATTTTTATTTTTGAGGAATTTTCGAATTTATCATTTAATTTCGTTATTATTAGCCCAAAATTAATTATTTTGAGTTAATTTCCTTAAAAATTTGACTTTGACTTAACTACCAATGTCCAAGGGTCCAATTTTTCTTGAAATATCCAATATTTCCTTGTGGAGGACCTCCAAAAATTAATTCTTTTAAGACTCATGAATTTGTCACTTGGAGAACTTAATTTTCCTAAGGCATTTTAACTTGACTCTAATTAATTAATTTTTTTGGCTTAGGATTCAATTATTTTTACAGAAAAATTAATTAATTCATGTTTGAGGGGATTAATTTTTTCTCCACCCTCTAATATTTTAACCATGGTGTCTAAATATGAGAGATCATGTATTAAAATATGTTTTATAATTCAACACTCAAAGAGGGATTATCCGTTCGAGTTAGACCCTCAAATTACACACCCAATCTGCAACACAATATCATTTAGTAGACCAAGTGATTTGTAATAAAATAATTTAGCCAACTAGCTTAAATAATTCCCAGAGTCACTTTTACATAAGACTCAACTTGAACACTAGTACTCATCTAAGCCTTTGACGAATAATTCCACCCTAGCTTTGGGGTGAAGTTGGAGGGAAAAAAATTGCTAACCATTTGTGTTTAGAAACACAAATGAATCAATCAGATGAAACATCCTAGGATGAAATTCTCACGAAAATAGTAGTTTAGTGTCCTATTTTTCTAGTATGGTTTTGTCACTTCTATCAAGGGTTATATATATATGATAGGTTGATCACTTGATTGAGGAATAATGATTTACATACATAGTTATATTTCCTTTTATGTTTATGTATGACAGATTGATCATTGGATTGGGGAACAATGTTTTATATAGTTATATTTCGTCTTATATGTGGCATCATTGATTATCTGTATTAGATGGTTTTGATTATGTAAAATGTTATACATATGTTTGTTTGTTTGTATCTGATTTATGAAGCAGGTGTATGACATGGATGGTGATCCAACATTGAGACACATATACTCATGGATTCTCATGGTTATGCATAATAGATGGCTAATTATGATTTATGGATGATACATTATTTGTGTGATTATATATGTATAATATAGTAGTAAGCAGGATGTGGTAGAGTACCTGGTCATTTTCCAACAAGGATGTTCAATTATGAATGGCTGTGGAAGTCATTTCTTCAAAATGACTGTGGAAGTCATGCATCATTCTCAGTAAAATGTGATTAAGTTAATGTCATTATGAAATTCATTTGATTCCTTTGATCTATGAGATTGTAATGTGTGCAGGTCTTTGAACAAGGCCTTCCCAGGGAACCATTAGATGGGTAAAAGCTCACAATCAGTACCATAAGTAGAAACACAAACTTTCAAAGCATAGTAGATGAGAGGGCATGGAAATTAGGGTGTGGAGTCCTAAATCCAAGAAAGATAAAGACGTGGAGTCCCGAATATTTAAAAATATCAAGTTGTGGAATCTTAGATCTTTGGAGTAGATCAAGGCGCGGAGTCCTCAATCTACTAAGGCAGGGAGACACATGAAATAGGGGTGTGGAATCCCTATTCTCCAGAATGAAAATACCACTCGTGGATGAATTTCCTTAAATAAAATTTTATTCTCACAATTCTGGAATGACTTTCTAAAAATAGAAAGTCATGTCCAGCGTCTCAAACACGACTTTCCAAAAATAGTAAATCACTTTACATAAATTGGTAATCAAGTGGAGTTGAAGAAAAACGAATTAACTTATCATTAATGAATCCTAATAGTTCAATCTTGATTGAATCCTCAATATTATTAAATATTATTATTATCTTATTATTAAAAAGGAATTACAAGTCAATTTTATCTCCTCAATTAATTCACACATCTCCTTCACGACTCTCATGGCTCTATGTAACTCTCTCTCTCTCTCTCTCTCTCTTTTAAATAATTCATTATACTCTATTTTATGCACTCATCGAAGAATGGCATATTCCTTTTCACTCATTAAAAATATGTCATAAAATATTCCTCTTATGCTCTCTTTAATGCATACCTCTCCTTAATGGCCTAAGTTACACTCCTCTAAATGGAATCCAATGCATTCACATTACTCCTCCTTTATGACAAGAATTGGTTGCTCCTCCTATATATGATTCTCATGTATTCTCACTTGGGGGAGGAGGAGGCCAAGAGTGGAAAAGACTTGAGGAAAATAGTGAGAGGGAGAGATATGGAGAGTAGCCATTTGCTTCCATAATAAATCTGAAATTATTGTTAAAATCCTAAGATCTCTAGCTATTGAGGTTGGCCATGAGTGGTATTGAGAGGAAGTGAAAATTTGCTTCCTTAGTTTGCCTTGCAAATCTCTCTACTATTGTCTTTTGGTACTACTTGTGAGCTTTTGCAGCTCAGGGGTTCTAGGGGGAGAAGTTCTTCCTGGATATGGTTGGGAGTAAAACTGGGTGGTTCACAATGAGTTGGTAAGGATATTGGAGCTGGAACATACTCTCATTGGAGCTGGAGCATATTCCCATTTTTTTGAGTTGTATAAATTCACTGCCAGGTATGTTGACAACATTATATTGTGTTTCTTTTTGTAGTTCATTACATGGTTTTGCTTATTTGATTTTTGACTAAAACTTAGATGTATATCAAATGCTGCACACTAAATGTTGAAGGAATTTTGCAATAACTGTAATTTATTTTATGTAAGTTTTTTTTCATTGCAAGTTGATTTACATCATGTCTTAATGCCTGAAGCATTCAAGCTGCCATGATTTTTATGAAAACATGTTAATAGCATAAATTTGGTCGTTCCTTTTCTTTTTACAGCTGTAAATAAATATGCACAGTATATGTTTGACAAAAGGGATAAATGAGATAGTATGAATTTGTTTTGCGTTGTGGTTTTAAATAGTTGCATTTCTGGGTGTTTCTGTTTTGATTTGTTTCAACTT
The DNA here is from genome assembly GCA_000404065.3 of Pinus taeda. Lineage (NCBI taxonomy): Eukaryota > Viridiplantae > Streptophyta > Pinopsida > Pinales > Pinaceae > Pinus > Pinus taeda. The sequence goes on along the minus strand of APFE031501517.1, from coordinate 73,532 downwards.
CAAGGGGTATTTGTACCTTATGGCCATGTCACCCCAACTTTGATTTAAAAAAACAGAGTTTCAGAACCCTGTTTTGTAAACTTTTATATTTTACAGATTATTCGCTGCTGCCTGGTGATTTGTCTCGCTGCTTTTTTTGTAGCTGTGATTTATCTAGTAATCTCTTTTTATGAAACCAGTCTGTTATATAAACTTGGAATTATTATTTTAAAGTATCAATGGTTAATACATTGATAGTTTAATAAACTTGTGATTTCTCTTTTGATAGTTTAATAGCTAGCAGTTTGTTTTGTGACTGCTAACCATTGTTCAAATTTCCCAATGGCTGTAGCTACATCGCTGTGAGCTATTTGTAAAAATTCTTAATATTTATAGTCATTATGTGCCTACTTTTTGTATATGTAGCAATCTAGATGGATGACAATTCTACTTATGTATTAGGTTCACTTCTTGGCATTACTGACAAAGAAAAAGAAATTATGTAATATTAGATTCATGTTAGTTAATATTGGTGAAATCACCTTAAGGGTTATGGTTATGTAATATTAGATTCATGTTAGTTAATATTGGTGAAATCACCTTAAGGGTTATGGTTGGTAAGTGTTTGACAAAATGCCTCAATGGTTTTATATTTCATTCTTGCAAACTGTTTGACATAATGCTTCAATGGTTGTAGCTAATTACATCTATGAATTGTCTATAAAAATGACTAAGTAAATTTAGGATTTGCAACCAAGGTGTTTCTGGAAGTATCTCAAAGAATAAGCATGATGATTCCATTGAATTAAAAATCCATGGAAGGCAATTTGGTTAGGTCAAATGTTCTAATTGTTAGCTCACATATGAATTCATAATAATTGGAAACCACTCCTTTAGAAGTTGAATTATCTTGTTTTTCTTCCCTTGCTTTACCAAAGAATTCATAGGCATATTATCTAGAACAAAATCAAATTAGTCACTCTTAAACATTCTTAATTGCAATAAAATGAACAATTAGCTTATTGGAAACTGTGGTTTGTAAATATTGATATTATTTATCCCACTAGAGACTATCATTTAAATGTGATTTTAAGACTTATGGTTGTAAGTTTTGGATCTTGAGGAACCATGACCCGATAGCCTTAATGAGAAGTTTAATATTACTATGGGTTAGTTAGTTAGTAGAAATTAGTATGTAGTGTAAAGAATACCAATAAAAAAATATATATATAGATATATAACCTTGCATTAACTTTTTAAACTTAAATCGCATTTTGAGTCAGCCTTAGTATAATACTGATGGTTGGTAAGGTGGGACCTTACAAATACGTTTACCTGGGTTGTTACATATATTCATAGTCCTACTAGCATCATTTACATTACATAACTTGCTAAATGGGTTCACAATAACACATGAATCGCTAATAAATGATTCGATCATGTTGAAAATTTTTGGTACTTCCGCTTCCTTGGAAATTTGAAAAAAACTGTGGAACAAGTCCCATTTATATATCTCACCCTTCTTGATCATCTCTTGCAAAGGCTTAACAATTTATGCATAATCAAAGATAAACTTTTGAAGAAAATTTACCTTCCCCAAGATGGATTGCATGGATTTCTTATTTACGGGAAAGAGAATCTGAGCAATAGTCTTGACCGGCTCCAGGTCCACTTTAATTCTGCTCTTGGCTATTATGTGTCCAAAGAGGTTTCCCTTGGACACTCCAAAGATGGTATTCTTTGGATGTAAAGATATGCCATATTTTCGACATTGCTCGAAGATTTGCTTTAGATGATGAAAATGGTCAAATTTATTCTTTGAAAATATTGTAATGTCATCTAAGTAAATGACCATGGTCTGGTCAATTAGTCTTCAGAATGAGATGTCCATAGCTCACTGAAAGGTAGCACCAACATTGATGAGTCCAAATGACATTCGCCGAAATGTGGATATACCCCATTTAGTCCTTAATGTTGTTTTTAATTTGTTAGGTTCTACTACTAGAACTTGGTAGTATCCTGAAAATTTGTCCATTAGCGAGAACATCCTTGATCTGGACACTCTCTAGACTATCTCCTCCATAGATGGCACAAGATAATTAATCTTATCTGAATCCCGGTTCAAGTTGTGAAAATATACACATAAGCGTATTTCCCCAAACTTCTTAATGACTGGAACCAAATTATAAACCTGGGTAGAATGACGAACTTTAAAGATTATCCGAGCATCCAACAACTTCCTTAGTTATTTTTGAATCTGGGGTTCAAGCATAGGATGGAATTTTCTCAACTTTTACTGAAATGGATTTACCCCTTCCTTTATAGGTATCACATGCTGAGTAATTCATGTATCATAGGTTTTCAAATCATCATATGTCCACATGAACACATCTTAGTACTATTTGAAAATATGAATACAAACTTGTTGCTCTTGAGGAGTACAACATGTACCGAGGTTCACATACTTAAGATATTCCTTGGTACCCAAGTTAACTTGGTTGTGCAAAAATGTGGAACTTTCGGTCTTGGTGTTGATTGGTCCCCTAAAGTGGTTCTACAGGTTCTAAAGCTTCTCTAGAGATACCACACCCTTAGGCATGGGGTTCCCTTTATGTTCCTGAGTTGTATCCTGCAAAGCACTTTCGTGCTCATCTTCGTCAATCACCACATCTTTAAACACGTCAGCATTAGCCATAAAATCCAGTATATGCTAGTCATCATTGAACATATGTAAACTAATGACATTGTCAGGTATGGATGGCTTATAAATAATCTCAATAGAAAAATCATCTTTAAGTGGTGATAACCTAGCAACTGCATTAGCTAAGGTGTCTGCGACTGCATTGTGAATCCTAGGAATAGAATTAATATTAAATACTTGAAAGAAATATATAAGATGCCATACCTCTTACGAATAGTTTTTAAGCTTAGGTGACACAGTGAATAGTGTTTCGTACCTGATGTGTAACAATCTCTAAGTCACCTATTACCTTTAGTGCTTCCACTTTGAGGTCTATGGATTTCTTTAGTTCCAATATGAGTGCTTCGTATTCTGCAATGTTTCTCATGCACTCAAACTCCAATTGGCATGATATGAGATACTTTTTCTTCTAAAGATTAATCAGAATGCAACCAACTCCAAAACCCTCTTGTGTTTCGAACCATCAAAATACAAAGTCCAAACTTTAGTAGCAACTGGGTTGGTTTCTTTGCTAGTGCTATTTACATCTATATTACATAAATTATTTGCACTAGTTGGATTGCAAGGAAGGAGTTCCAACTAGGTTTTTGGTGGTAAAGGGGATGGCTGTAAGATAACATCCATGATCAACTTCTAAAAAACAATTTCTGAAAATTACTTGCGCAAAACTAATCAACTCATTATGTGCCTCAAGCACTGTAAAGATATGCTTCATAAAATATTCACTTTCAACACAAATATGATTATGATTGCCCTTATACAAAAGCCAAAAATGCAACCAGTCAGTAGCAAAGTGTCCTTGCAACTTGCTAGACCAATATCTACTTAGAAACAATCCATAAGCTTTCAAAATGTCCACAATAACAATATCGATACATTGGTGAACTCTATGATTAGAAGATAAACAAATTATAACATTGTTTAGTTCACCAATTGCATGTACTAGTGATCTATCTAATTGTATGATTTTGGCATCAGTGTTTTCCCATTTTTCGTTGAGTTTCTTTGCAATAGATAAAGACATAACATTTGTATACACACTAGGATCAACAAGGCAATTATGGACATTATAATTGAAAATTTTAAAAGTTAAAAGAAAAGGGGGGAAAATAAATCTAGAATTTACATTGGTAGCATTGACTATTGACTCGAGGAAAGTGGGAAACTTACCTAGCAAGGATTGGGAAGCAAAAATTGTCTTACCCAATGGAGGTTAAGATGCAAAAGCCTGAATGATCAACTCACGTTGGCCTGCTAATTTTTCTAGCTTAGAGATGGAGATATCAACACAAGATTTCTTCATATTCTCAATGATGTTATATTCAATGTCTTCATCCTTGGAAAAGTGTGCTGAAGTGGCAAGTGGTGAAACTTTGTTCGACACCTCAGTAGTGATAGACTCGTTCTTATTATTCCTAGAAGTATTCTTAGAAGGATGAGCACTTCTGGATTTGGTCCGTGAGCTCTAAGTAAGATTTCTTGGTGGTAAAATATTCCTCAACAATTGCTTCCTTACATCTTGCTCAGCCACCGGTCCTTTGCTCCTCAGATTATATTTCTTAGTCAGTTGTTGCAGAGGAGCTTCACTCACTGAGGGCTCACTAGCACCTTGTCGATTTTTATTCAAAATAAGATCAAATGTGAAAATTGAATCATCGACACTTGTATTTTCCTATGTTGAGGTTGTTTCATCAGCTTCTTGAGCCTGTTATGAATTCTCTTCTTCTGATAGACTTTCTATGACATTGGCAATCACAACATTCATGTTATGTTTCCATTGTGGGCATGTTTTTTCAGAATGTGCTTCTTAATGGAATGTAAAATAATTATCCATGCCCAAGTTTGCAACGTTAAATACAACATTACAACTTTGTGCAGACTTGGTTGGTTGACTGGTATTCTTCTTAAAGAACAACTTGAAGGAATTACTACTGGTGGATTCCTCACTTGACTTCCTTTTGAGTTCAGATACTTCATTGGTCAATAATTTCAAAGACTTGGTCAAGGTTTCAATGTCAAAGGGATCTTTCTCTTTAGTTTTAGTGGAGGAGGATTGAGAATTTTTCCTAGTGTCCTTGGATTATTTTTAATCTTCCTAATTAACAATGACTCCAATTGATCTTAAGTCCTTCTCTACAATGATTGCTTCTACAAAATTAAGAGCCAAAGTTTCCTCCGCAATTCTCTTCATGAAAACGAAAATGTTAGTGGGAAAGACAACAATCTAATAATCCTTAGAGATTAATTCATGAGGTTGCACATTAGTAGGGAACTTGTTCAAAATACAAGTAAATATGTGATTAAAATCCTTAACCTTTTCTTTATACCCAATCTTAATGTTATTGAGCTATTTAAGTAACATCGCAGGAGTTTTATCATCAACAATTTTTTCTAAGAACCATTGCTTAAACTCCCTCCAATTATGGATTGAATTTGGTGGAAGGTTATGATACCATACTAACGCTCTACCCAAGAGTGTATGGAAATAATCTACAAGCAACATCACATAACTTACCTCTAACATCCTCAGATGTAAGTAGAAGTCATCAAGGTGATCTTGAACCTTCGCTTTCTTGTCTAGATCATATTTTGTAAGCAATTTTTCCGGGTGCTTAGGTAAGCAATGAAGGTTTCCCGGGAGAGCAAGAGGCCCTTTGGCTATCTAATCCAATTGGTCATCAACCATGTCTTCATTTTCCTCCTCCTCTTCACTGTTTGATTTTGAAGTCTCTTCTCCTTCACTATTCAAATTTTCATTATCATTCGATTGTTCGCTATCCCTTGGTTGTTCGTTGTTTGAAAAATGAAAGTTCTCCTCGTCTCCCTCCAAATTTTCTGCAATGGGTGGTGGAATATCCCCTTGATGAAGAGGTGCTTCAAATGAGTCAACTAAATATTCAAGAGTTGCGGTAACCAACTCTTCCACTAAAGAAACTAAAACACCACGATAGGTTGACTCTTTGATTGCTTATGAGGAAGAATGGATTTGACAGGGAGTAATCCAAGAGCTCTAGCGAATTGACGAGTGATAGGTCGAATCCTTCGAAGTTACTCGTAAATGACTTTGTAAGCATGCTTTGGACCTTTTTGAGATGACTTTCCTTTCTCAAATATATGAGTTGGATTTGGGCTCAGACAATTGCTACCTTGAACTGAAGGTTCTTTATGTGAATGTGTTGAATTATCAGCTATAAACAGGTTGTCTTCCTTCTAGCTCCATGTTGACGGTGCTGGAAACCACCAACATATAGGGAGTCCCCCCGATATGAAGTCCCAACTAGACCTCACACCGTTTGGAGTAAAAATCCCCTCTGGCAAATGGGCCCTATTGACATATTCTTAATGATTTGTCTTGGTTGCAATAAACAACATAAGAGAGTGTGCATATACTTTCGAGATGAGCAAGTTACCCTTGTGTAGTACTCAACTGCAATGTGTATAAAGGTTCTTTCACGGACGAAAGAGAGAAAGTGAGCCTTTAGATGAAAACTAATAGTACTATCCTAATAAAGACACATGCATACATCTAAAAGAATCATTAATTATCTTTCGAAATAGTTCGCAAAGAAACGACAATCATGAAAGCAAGAGACACACAATTCAAAGATGCATACGAAAGCCCATGAAATAGTTCATTTTCAATAGTATGTATAAACGCAAACATACACCACAAACAATGAAAGGATAGTCTTACAACATTCACGATATATGCACAAAAGTGTGTTGGCTTTGAGAGCTTCAAATCATTAAGTGAAAGTTCCAAGATACACCATTATAATGATACATCACTAGTTCCAATAGTCGAATGTTAGGCTACCACTTCCTTCTCAAAATGATGATTTTCTCTCCTATGCCTAGCTTGAGAAGCCAAGGTGAAAAGTCATTTGTTTGAGCTATGAGGGTGTATTTATAACAAATGAGGTAACTCTCCAACTCCCTTGTGACTCTTGACTTCCCTCATGACTCTTGATCTCCTATGTGAATTTTGAACTTCTATGTGATCTTTGAGCTTCTATATGACTCTAACACATTCCAGTGACTTTTCACATTCCATGTGTAACCCTTGGGATTCCACACATTTTACATCTTCTCATTTTGAAAATACAAAATTACATTCCACAAATTGTGGCAAAATAAATGGACAACATATGACTTTTGTGGTGACACTTTGAGAAGCCATGACTTGGCTATGGTGACATAAGACTTCATTGTAGTGTATCAATGCTAAGTTCTTATTTTTTGTTGTTGTTGTCTTTAACTCTCCATGATAGATCTTTCTTGTACTTCATTTTCACCCTCCAAAGGCTCTGGTTATAATATCAAAGTCTTCCAAGTCTTCTTGAATTTTCATCTATCTATCATGGTTCAGAGTTCCTCTATCTCTTTGTATGATGATATCTTAGTGCTTTGTCTCCACAAGTGTCTTCTTGCCACCTATCCTTTATGAGCCCTTGAACATCATCTTGCCATGATATGATGATAACACCTGCTAATGAAGTTCACTCATGATAAGACAATATCAGCCCTAAAATCACCTAGTTTACCTTGTTTCTCATGCAACATGCTAATTGTGATGAGACAATGTGCATGGGTTGAGGAGAGAGGCCTTCTTGGGCGCAGTGTGCAATGTCAGAAGGAAAGTAATGAGGGACTGGACATTGTGTTTGCTCAATGCATAGTGGTAAGGGAGTATGCAAGTCAGGATTGCGCACTGGGAAAGTCCAGGAGGTAGGGAGGCATGCTCAGGCACTGTGACTGCGCAATTCACAGTGGTTGAGGGAGAGGCTCAAAGCACTGCACAATTGAGCACTACAAGGGTCTAGAAGAGGCTCCACTATCCGCTAGAAGTGCGCAATGTGCAAGGCAAGGAAGGGATGATCAGAATTGCACATTGGGAAAATGTAACGAACAAAACTAAGTCATTGAGCTCTGAAGTTGCTCAATGCACAGTTGAAGGAGGTTGTCTTGTGGGATTGCACAGTGTGAAGTTCCAGGAGATAGGGACTTCATCACTATGGCTTAGGAATGTACAGTGTGCAGTAGTTGGGGGCTGGAAGCTAATAATTATTGTGCAAATTGTGAGGACAAGATAACTCCAAAATTGACTAAGTGTGAGATCAGTAAGACAAGAGGGCAAGAATAAAAGCATGTAACAAGTCTTGAACATGATCACACACAAGAAGATACAAAAAACCCAAAATCAACATGTATTCATTGAAACAACAACAAAGCGACACTTATCTCCAAGTGCGACACTTAAGATACAACCCTTACGACCCAAGTGTCGACTTCAAAGAGAAAGTATGCAATGCCCTGGGAATGTGTCCAATGCATGTACCTATGATAGATAGGATCCAGTGATGCAAGAGAATGCGTTGGAGATGCCTCTTAAAGGTGTGCCAAAACTACCTTTTACAAAGGAGGACACTTCCCCTAACAAAAGACAACACTTTGGATTTCTTCAAAAAGGAAATTGAAAACTTTGAGAAAGTATAAGATCACTTTAACAATTCGAAATGACAATTCACATGATTAAAGGGAGGCTCCAAAATTTGAATGTAGGAAAAATTTGGAGGGTGTTGTCACAGTGACAACATAAGACTTGTTGCATCATTGCCCAATTATTTATCTTCATAGCACTATGACTTGTTGCGAAGTCCTTCCCCTAGTTCTTCTACTACAGTGTCATGGTACCCTTTAAGAACATTGTTGCTATATTCACCTTTGTTTGTTATAAAATTTCATTCATTTGCTCAAGGTATTGTTCAACATCTAACGTAAGTTACCAAGTAACTTACTATTGTGTGTGCCATCAATATGGCTCTAACTCCTTTATCTTGATCCTCATAGGATCAGTTAAACTACTTTCATGGGAAATGACTCATTTCAGTAGGTTGATGGTGTCACTGTGGCCTTGCATTTGCATTGCCATATATCTCACTAGGTATTCCACCAATATGAACCTTTCAATGTCTTTTTGCAACATTGTTGTAATCAACACCACTATGTCATTACAAATTTAGATAATGCATGCCACTAGTTGATTCAAGGATTCCATTGCAACTTCTTGTTTATTATGTTAAAATATGTAATTAGGTACAGTCTTCATAATAACATATGTAATCATGATTTTACGTATTTAATATATATATATATTATATTATATATATATATAATATTGTTCTTGAGGCATTGGTGTCATGCTCAAGAAAACAACATTTTTAGGTCAAGCACCTATTGAGTGCTTACTAGGGCTTAGTTATTTAGTCTACAAGTCAATTGAGTCATTGTCGTGTATTGAAGACCCATCTCGACATGTTACATATTGTAAAAGAAATTTATACGAGTCAAAATATAGTCAAAAGACCCTCCAATACCTAATCATGGTGCAATGATTAAGTCGGCCTACACACATGGACAAATTGGCCTAAAAGGTGTAATTTGACCTAGTGAAAGCACTATATAGAGAAGACTTCAACCTTACTTGGAGGACACATTCATCACTCACACAAGTTCAATCAAGGAAGAGGAAAAGTGTGAGGAAGAGGAGGAAAAGAAGGAGAAAGTAGGGCTCTTATTGCAACAACAAAGGCTAAGTTGCAGAAGTCTAGAAGAGCATTTTGCAAGACGAGTTCTCTAGGAGAGAAAATCAACCCAAGCAAAGAAGAAAGGACGATGAATATATTATTATTTATCCTCACTTATAAACGCTAGGGTTTCTGCAGAAGAATTTCTTGGGGAGGTCGAAGTTGTAGAAGAACTTGTTGGGTGTGTCAAAGTTTTAGAAGAATCTATTGGGAAGGTCAAAATTGTAAAAGAAGTTGCTAGAAGTCGAAAATGCAAAAGTTGCTAGAAATTTCAAAAGTTGCTGGAAGCAAGGTTTGAATTGGTCTTGGTCAGGGGTCATAGCTCTTGGAATTCACTAATTGAAAGTCTATAAGAAGAAAATAATTCATGGGTTTTCCTTTCAGCTGGAAATGTTTTCACCGTGGATGATTGTCTATATTTTGTGTCCTATAGTCTCATTGATTTTATTGTTTGATAATTGTTTGATGATAAAGAACACAAAATAATCAAGTGAAAGAAGAAGCTAATCAAATTAAGTAACAAATATGTCACAAGTGGTTATCAAAGAAAAGAAATCACCACAACTAACTTCCCAAGATTTCTCAACATGGTATAAGAGCTAAGGTGACTATATCAAAGGAAAAAAGGCAACTTGAAGGACACTCAAAGATGAAGCACTAGAATATCATCAAGAGCATCAATCATCAAGAAGGACCATTCATCTTAAGGATCATCACATCCCAAAGAAAGAATACCTCAAAACCGTAGCTCATCCAAAGAAGCATTCTTGAGAAGCTCACATCATCATCACAAAGATAAGATCTACAGGACCCTACCTCCACTTGAAGGACTACTCATTAAAGCATCTTGAAGTCTCTATATCCAAGGGAAGCAAGACAAGACATTGTCATCATCATCAAGGAATCAAGGTGATCTCCCTCTTTGAAGGATCACTTTTCAAGGAAGACATCTTCTATTATCAACATCATCATCAAAATCAAGAAGACATGAAGTTGAAGATATTTTCATCAAGGAGCATCTTTAAAGTAAGTACCTCTATATTTATGACTGAATCTGCAATCAAAATCAAAATGACTTCATTCTGCAAGGAAAGCAACAAATTGGTTGGGACATCAAACTTTCTTACATGGAAGAAGAGGACAAACTTGGTCTTCATAGAAAATGAAGTCATTGAACATGTTAAGGGATCAATCACAAGCTCTAGCAAAGTATATGAAAGGGGAAGTAAGGGCTCAAAGGATCCCCTCATACCAAAATGTATCAAAGTTGGAGACATCAAAAGAAATATATGACTAGTTAGTATAATTATTCTCCGTAAGTACTACAAGAGAAGTGATATCTTTAAAGACCGAGCTATACAAAATGAAGATCTCAAAGGAAGATGGAATAGCCTCGTACTTTATGAGGGTATCCGAAATAAGAGACCAACTACACAAGTTGGGAGAAATAATGTCCAACAAATAGATGACCACCATCGTGCTCAATGCACTTCCAAAAGAATGGGGCAACTTCACATCTAACATATTTGGAAATAAGGAAGGCAACCCCGCGTTTAGTGAACTTTGGTTGTTATGTAAAAATTGAAAAAACCATGTTGAAGGCAAAAAATGACATAGGATCAAACGAGCAAGTCCAAGCATTTGTTGCCATGGCTAGAAAGAAATATTTTTGTTTGGAAAGTTTAGTCCTCAAGAAAAAGAACAAAAAGAATATATCAAAGATCTAATGCTTTCACTATCATGAATATGGGCACTACAAGAGAGATTGCCCTAACCTCAAAAAAAACAACAAAAAAGTGCCAAGAAGTTGAACGTGAGAAGAAGAAATCAAAGAAGGAAGTGAAAGATCTCTATCATTACTAAAATAATTTCATCCACTAAATTTTTTTCAATTTTGTAAATAATAGCATCATCATAGAAGCATTTCTATACAATTGAAGCAAGAGCTCGTTATAATAGCTTGAAAAGAGAGCCCTAAGCAAAAGTCTACATGGATGTACCAATTGCGGCAACCTCATTGAAAGCATGTGTAGTGCTTAGGGGTGAGAGAAAGTCATCTAGAATAATAATAGAAGGAATTATCATACATCATCATTATGAGAAAAAAAAAAACCTTTGTTGGAATTTCATTAGAAGGTTCACACCTCTACTTGTGACCTGATAGTTAGTGAAGTGTCACGCACGCTGCTGAGTTCCTCTGGTTCACAAATTAATTTAAAAAACATAGAAAAAACAAAATACAAACCTTAACTGTAAATCTTACTTATTAATCGGAGTTATTAATTACCTCACTTCCAACCTGGAGAAGTTCCACCCCTGTTCTGCCATCAAATAAAAACATAGAAACAACCAGCGCAGAAAACCTACCACAAATCCCATACCTGAAACTCAAAGCATTCAACCTAACCCGTAAAACTTAGTTATTGTTCAAATTTACCGCGCAATACATTTCAGTAAAACGCAGAAAAAACCCTAGAAGTCGGCGCGAGTTCTGATTCTCAATGCACCGCATGATGGTTCTATTCGAGCAAAACCTTAAGTAGAAAATCCCTACCGAGAACTCAAAACATTGAACCTAAACCGGAAAACTTAATTAGTAATCAAATTACCGTTCAACACAGTTCAGTAAAACAGAGGAAAAACCAAAACCTTCACGAACTCGGCGGGAGTTTTGATCCTCAATGCTCCGCATGATTACGGGAGCTTTGATTCTCAATACGTCGTATGATGGTTTTATTTGAGCAAACCCTAAATAGACATTTGCAACAGATCTTATTCCTAAAAAATTGGGTGTTTTTGTGGGAAAATAGAGAAAATTATTATAAAGACTACCTGCGTTTGACAATCGGTCACTATGCACTTAACATGGAAGAACCAGCGAAAGAAATTATATAGCAAAGCAAAGCTAAGACCGAAACCGTTCTCCAAGATCTACAGGAAAAGGGAAACATTAAAACCATATCTTAAGGACATTCACACAGCAAGTTTCGCCACTGAAAACAAAACGTTGAATGCAAGAAAAAACAGAAAAACGTATCATATGGCAATACTTTCTTTAATTTAGGGCCCGTTTCTGTATGTAATTTATGCTTCAATGGAACAGGAACCAGAAACACAACCTATGACATAAAACCCTAAATGTGTACTATGTCCAATACAAGTCCTGTCAAAAAACCAGAAAAGGCGCAGCCTGACTAACCTTCCAGGGCGTTGTATTGATGTTTATCTAAGCACCTAGAAATGGCAAAACCATGATTGCATATTGCCATGGTAAGCTAACCAAAGGTGCTGTGATACGCCATTAATCCTACATTACATCACTTGCACTACAAACATGAAATAAAAACAGAACATAAAAAACCGCCCCCTGGTTTTTCCTCTACCAGACCACACTAATCCAATGAGTGGCTGTGCGATTTATGTTACCGTCAGTGCAATCCCTAATGCACACTTTATAGTGCTTTAACCTACATTGGTGATTGTAGATGAGAGCGGGATTGAAATTTGTCGCCACATGGTCTTCAAGTAGTGGTCACATGGAGAGCCTTTCTAAGTTTTGCACGTTAGGTTAAATCTTTTGGTTCCGAGAGGATGTCAATCTATACCAGGATTATTTCATGATGAGTCGACAAAATCGTCGTTTATGTGGAGAGGCAGAGTGGTCTTATTATTATTATTATTACCGGAGATAAGGTAAAATAAGATAAGATAATTATATTTATGTTTAATTAATGACCACAAAGTAGATCAAAGGGATCATTGAGTACAATGATGTTCGTAAAATGGGAGAGAACTAAATGGTCTCTTATAAAAATACAATGCATGAATATAAAAGGAGATAAGCCAATGGGTCACATGATAAGTTGATGTGGCATATAGTAGTATCTACATGGCGAGAGACTATGTTGGGGCTGTTATTGGTGCTTTATGACATCTTTGCCTATACATCTTCTTCTTTCATATAATTTTGTTCACACTTGATAGTGGAGTAGTTTCTTCTCCCTAAGGTGGAGAGACCTTACCATTCTATGTTTGTGTTGGTTTTTGTTTCATGGTGATGGTAGGCGTGGTTTAAAATTTGATGCTCTATTATTACCCATGCTCAATTTTTTGTCATTCTTTCCTCGTTGTTGGTGAAAATTTTTGCTCTGGTCCTTCTACAATCTTGTGGTGGGTGGGATATGCCTCTCTATTTTCTTTTTCCGTGAATTGTTCATCAACAAAAGGATAGAGGGACAAGCTTCTACAACTCATTCCTCTTGTGTAATTTTGTTTGCACTCAATAGTGGAGTGGTGTCTCTGTCATAAGATGGAGATACCTTGCTCTTATATGTCTGTGTGGGCTTCTTGTTTCATGGTGATGGTAGGTGTGGTTTAAAGTTCAATGCTTTGTCATTACCCACGATCAATTTCTAGTCATTCCTTCTTTGTTGTTGGTGAGATTTGTTTATGTTGTTCTTGTACAATCTTGTGGTGGTTGTGATATGCCTCTCTATTTTCCTTCTACTTAAAATTGTTTAATGGAAAAAGGAGAGAGGAATAAGCTTGTACAACTCATTTTTTTCCCTTTGCAACTCGTAACAATGTTAATAACTAGAGGTAGTTGCTCCCTTTCAATTTTTGTTTGTTGAGTTCATTTTTTGCTTATTGAATGAGCTTGTTCTAACCCTAATTCACTTTTGTCATTGTTTGTGGTAGGTAAACAATAGTGGGCTTCGTCGTGGAGTTGGAAAGTGAGTTTGGGTTTGGGTATAAGAAGCATAGACATGTGGTAGGATTTCAATCCTACCATTAGATGAACCTCTACTCTATTTTCAACACATCTAGCTTTTCATGTAAATTTGATTGCCAATAAGTGTTTGTTTATTGTGGGTTTAGCTAATTAACCTTTGATATGGGTAATTATTTAGTAGTTGTATGTAATTGACCTTTGACATGGGTAATTATTTGGTAGTTGTATGTAATTGACCTTTGACATGGGTAATTATTGGTGTTATGTTGCATGTTTGTTTGCATGTTGATAATTTGTAGGGACCTACCCTATGACGCCATTCACACACATAAACAAATTTTTATTTTTTAGAATTTTAGAATTTTATAAATCAAACACAGTATAATAACAACAAGTTATTAGATGCATGAAACCATGCTCACATTTTATTAATAAATTAGTGATGAGGTCTAAGTTACTATATTGCAAATAATAAGCAAATAAAGGGCTCTTTTTAAAATTAATCATCCATCGACAACATCCGACATAAGAGTCACATAATAATTAAAGGCACATCAACCATCATAATCACATAATAATTTTAAGTCACATACATCAACATCCATAAATTTACGACACATCCTTCACTTTTACAATCTGATAGTTATATACAATAAATAAGCATGTAGGAAAACTTTATGCAAACCCAAGATATCGCGCACCAAAGGGGTGGAGTCTTGATCTCAGCTTCATTGATTCTTGTGCTTCCTTGATGTTGTCCACGTACATGTGTGAAGAATGTTGTGTCTCGATTGAACATTGTCGACTCATCGATTGATGTCCTAGTCTACTCCTTGGGTACTCTTCTTCCCCATGGATCCTTGCTCTGCAATGGGGATGCAAGCAAAGGAAGAATAATAGTAAAAGTGGAGGAGAGCACTCTTCGCTTAAGAGTTCCCTCTCTAATGACCTCCACTTCACCAAACTCACTATAGACTCAGTAGTCACTATCACAATAGCATTATGCAAGTCACCCAACAACAGGGCAAAATTCCCGCTTTTCCATAACTTGATCCTTCTCTTATAGGAGGCTTCATAGCTGACACTTGTCACTTCATGCAAAAACAATTATTTTTATTAATTTGAAAATTTGATTATTCACCCATCCATGTTTCAACCTCTACCAAGGCTCTCCTAAATTATTTACTTAAATTCTTATTAGAGAGCATAATTTCTCTCACCCCAACATGAATCCCTATTTCTTCTCCTAGTTTTCTCTTGATGTCCCTTTTATACTCCTTATTTTGTGTTCATTATTGAAGTCAACTGGTAGGTCTCAAATTTGGTTCCCTAACTACACCCTAGTTTATCTCAAGTTGAACTCTTGGATGGAGATCTTTGTGTTGAGCTCTTGCCACATGGAGGTTCTCTCATGAAACCAAATTTCTCTAATATTAGATTATTATTATTTAATTTCATACACCACCCACTTTTCTTAATGAGGTTAAATTATGCTTGGATTAATGTTAACTCCATGTCTCGTTCGCCTTTGCTATTAGAACACACATATACTTGGGAGCTATTTTGATGCACATTATCTACCTAAGATTTTTCCAAATGTGAGAAGGGTAGAGTTACTCAATTGTCCCCATTTTTATAAATTTTCCTATTCTCCATTTATCCCAAGGTTTACTCTTTGTTTTAGTTAATTTGATTTAAAAACCACTCTTACCACATGGTGTGAATTAATGCTCATCATTGTATGATTATCAACTCAATTATCTTTCAGTTTTTTCTTCTTGATGCCAAAGGTGCTAAGTTGGTCATGCCTTTCAAGAACTTTCCTTTGAAATTCCAAGGGTGCCACACGGCTTGCCCTTTAGGCATCCTATGACTACAAGGGGAAAAATTGGGCATGATGACGAAGACCATTTTCCTCTCCTGTACCGCTCTCTAGAGTGAGACTAATGGTGTTGGGGATCAAGGAATCTACCTTGATGCACACCTCCCAGTAATCCCCATGACCGACCCAATCTAGGGCCCACCCTAACGACATTGTGATCTTCAAGGCGTAGGTATCCCAACACCTTCCATCCAAAGTCATGACGAAAGTGCTAGTAGGTGAAATCAAGGATGATGTCCCATCCCTCCCATGAAGTTAAATCTATCCATACAACCCCATCGCCCATGTGTGAGTCGTTCAACCAAGCACCCGACTTGTGCCTGCAACTACTAATATGTCGTTAATAATTATAACAACATATTACTTACAAATCAAATTCTAGCATTACTATACTCAAATGACCAAACCAAAAAATTGTTGACTCGTCACGCGCATGTGTGCTAAGGTGATATCATGCCACACTCAAACACCTATCAATAATATCTAGTCCCAAAAATAGTCATTCCAGTATATAAACATGATAAGACATCATCAAATTCATCAACAACCATAGGTAACATAAGGATCAATGTAATGTAGATTGAAATCATAATAAATACATCATAATCATCATCACATGGGTTTATAATAATACAAATAATCACCGGATCATCAACTATGATGTCCTCAAAATAAAGTAGAAGCCATATAATTTGTCTCAAAAGTTCAAGTAACACAAAAGTGTTGGTCTCATAGTTAAGGAAAAATGGGGCATTACACTCACCCACCCTAAAATCCAACTCCGTCTCAAAGTTTTAGAATAACACGGGATTGATGACATGTCTCGACGTCTCCTCTATAGAGATGGTACTAGGATTGCATTCCTCTGCATAAATCCTATCCTATATAAATGGGTGACATAAATTTTTTGATTCACCTGTCAAACCTTCATTAAAGAGATTTACATATAAGTTTTTAAGCGATCTCTTTTTCCCTTCCACAATTGTACACACAAACAAAAACATTTACGTTATTGAACCTCTTTGCAATTTTCTATGGTGTGCACATTTGAAGACAAGAATATTTTCCTGTTCTTAGAGTAGCTTGATTATTATCATCTATTCCCAACATTTGTTATTCTAGTGTTTGATGTATCAACCTCAAATTATAGGGAATCCCCTTTTTTCAAAATAGGGTAGCATTCCTTGATGGTGATGATCACAATCACATCTGCCAAACAAAATAATAATATCTACAATTTTTTGAAAACTAGAGCATTATTTGGATTACAAAGTAATGGCTACATTGCTTTGACAATTTCCAATTGGTTTAAGAACTCCTCCTAATGGCTCTAACAAATTGAATTTAAGTTGAAAGTATTTTACATAGAATTTTAATATCTCGTGCATGGTCTTGACTCGCATGATAGTTGACTCAAATAACCACACTTGATGTAGACCTACTACTACCACCTCAAATTAGTAGGGGGAAAGGTTGGTCTTGATAACTCAAGGTACCATCAAAACATGCTTCTCATAAATTCCACCATAAGTATTCAAACTATAACATGTAACAGCCAAAAATTGCATGAACCCTTTTTTCTTTGAAAAATCAAACAATTTCCTTAATAACCAGTCCTCATCACACATGTAGCAACCTTACACCTTACTAAGAATTTTGAGTATCATATACACAAGTGAATATCATTAAAACTAGTACGATTGTGACAAAGGCATGATCAATATATTATCAATGCTTGAAGGTTATAAATTTCAACAACATACTACTCTATTCCACTAGTCATCCATATCCAAGGTTTAGACCTAGGGTTTCTTACGTATAACAATGTGTTCATTTTACTGTTGGGGTGGAACCAACTTGTCTTAAGTAATAAAACATTCCCCAATCCATAACCCCATGCATATAAATTTTGATCATTCCTAGCCCCATGTCTTATGTATATGCAGATTTAATCATGATCATTACTATTATTTGTTTATTATTTATTTATTTCTACTATATTTATGTGTGTGTACAAGAACATTAATTCATAATACCCTTACATCAAGATACATGTTTCAACTACTCTATACCTTTAATCTTTCAAGAGAAAATACAAAATGGAATCATTTCCCATTTTTTCTAAGTGATCACTTCACAAATAATGAAAGAAAATGAAATAATAGGAAATCTAAACCTGAGAGACAATTTGAATTTGCCCACGGAGTCCTTCTCCTGAACTAGTCCACCAAGCACCATGCAGATTCTTCTGCTCTCTGTTGTGGGTCCCACTATGTCATCTTGTCCTCTGAATCATTCCTCAAAAATTCTAAAACCACTCACTCCGCATTCATACTAAAGCCTATGCAAGGAAATTTTTTTGAGGTACATTTCTCAACATCAATTACCTCGACTTGAGCTCCATTGTTCTCTTGTTATTATGATGGCTTATCATACTATGATAGTCAATACTATGGGTTGTTTGTATACCATGGTTCACCTTTTCCTTTATTAAATAAAGTGAACTCTTCATATATATATATATATTTTTATTTTTTTTATTTTTTTTAATCTTTTTCTTTTTCGATAGTCACCTTAATTGATTAATACTCCCCTGAAATTCACCAATTTATTTCGATTTGCAGCTTATGGGAATGGTTAGGCCACTGAAATGGTATTTGCTACTCAAGTCTAGGAAAAAGGGACATTATAGTAAATATCATCCATATCAACTTTCTTTTCTTGTGTCCCAAGCCAATCCTAAGCGTGGATATTAGAGATATGTTGGTTGATTTTGACCTGTAACCCTAATGGTTGTTCATATAATTTATGTTTACCAAAAGTTATGAACGTTTTTCTTTAAAAAAGATAACAAACCATTAATTATGATCCTCTTTGAGGGGGAAACCTCCTTTTAAAATGAATATAAATACAAGAAGATTTGATGATCATAAGACTAGGTCTTCTTAGTATATATATATATATTGGAGAAAAGGGGTACAATTATAGTAAAATGGGACCATGAAAGGTTCTAACCCATATAACAATAGAAATGTCAACACTTAATACCTAGGGCAGTAATAAGGGGTTTTATGGTTAACATGGGGCCTATATAGGGCTCAACAAGAAAGTCCTGAAAGGATGACTCTGAAATCATAAAAGATGTTAGTACTAGAGCGAGGGAGGATGCTAATATATCAACCTGGAGACTTACACCCCAAAGCTAGCTATTAGATTGGAAAATATATTGGTGTATGTAATGCCTCATGAATTATCATTGCCTCACAATTGTTAACCATGTGGGATTATTTGCAACACACACACGCCTACACATGGGTCAAGAGTAACAACAAGTATGTTAATTTGGAATGGATTCCCATCACAAAAATATGCCAATATAGTAATAGCTTGCAAGCATGGACATCACATAGATAACAACCATAAATTAGAGAATGCCTAGAAGGCATAACATCGAAATTGCTAGTGATGTTAGTACTGGATTTGTTTGAAGCATCTTGAGAACTAATTTACATCTGTTAAAATTTAGTTCAATCTAGTTAAAATGTTTTATTCTTAACTATTAGAATACTCCTTAGTAGATTGTGATATTATAAGGCAATTTTAGAGATTTTATGGTAATTGAACTAGGTGTAGTTTGTTGACCAATTCAAAGTAGCCCAAAGGCTACCATAGCTATGTACTTTATAAGAGGAAAGTAAAACCTAGGCCTTTGAACACAATGGGTTTGAGCTGACTTGAAAACGCTGAATGCAATTGCTTCTCTCAAACCATTCTCATTATAATCCAATTTCTTGGATTTATAATGTATGTATGTATGTATGCATGCATGAGTTAAGGCCCTAACTTTGTTGTAACCACCTACTTCAAAGTTCAAAAACATGTTTCTAGAGAAATATATAAGGATTACATCATCTTTTGATACAACAGGTGTAGGGAAAATGAGATTATAAATGTTTGCTGAAATAATGTTATGTTTATAAATCCTCTATGTTGTGTTTAAGGTAGGATGTGAGAATATTTAATGTAAAGCTAACTTGAGGGATCTGTTGGACTTATGGGATTGTTTGATCACTTTTTTTTCATTTATAACTAGCCACTTTAATGGTTATTATGGTCCCAACATTTGAGGTCTTAGGTATAAACCTTAAACCTATTTATTAGTGAGGATTTAGTCTCATATGACATGCACAACATCCATATTGCATACCCATAATGGATTGTTCCCTTTGTTATCCTCTTACAAAGATGTGCTTCATTTTCTAAAGGTGTTTTATGAATATCACTTGTCTCACTCAGTTACCACAGGTTCATCTTAAAACCCTAACCATACCTATTTATTAGTGAGGATTTAGTCTCATATGACATGCACAACATCCATATTGCATACCCACAATGGATTGTTCCCTTTGTTATCTTCTTACAAATATGTGCTTCATTTTCTGAAGGTGTTTTCTGAATATCACTTGTCTCACTCAGTTACCACAGGTTCATCTTAAAGCCCTAACCATACATGCCCATGCCCTTTTAAATTGGTTTTGGATTTGGAAGGCTACCATGGGAGATGTATGCAATCAAGAATTATTCTCCTATTTTGCATTTACTTTGAATAATTTATCTTATTTGATTATTCTATTATTTGGATACACATTCTCTAGAGTCTAGATTTCCAATATGATATTCTATTGGTTTTGTTATGGCTATGCATGCCATATTTACTAGTTAATATTTACTAGTCAGTGGTAGACCTTGTTAGATCATCACGACCATATAAAATTCACATGTTTTGGAAAATAATATATGGCAGTTAAACTTGATCAAATGCACGGAGTACTAATGAATACAAAAACATACTATAGGCACTTGTCAAACACACACACACACACACATTTTTTATGAATTCCATTTTATGATTCAATAAGTCATGTGTGAGAGCAGAGTTTTGTATTATCCTATCCTAGCCAAGGATTCATTTGAAATTTACATCGAGTATATGGTAAAATAAAGTTAAGCTAGCTACTACAGAGCATTGTCTTGTATCAATCATCATTTCCCAAAAATTGTGGTGTCTTGTGCAGTGGGACATGTATTGCTTGTGACTAGTTATAGAGGAGCACATTATAATCATAATGATCAAATTCCATCCTATAGATGCATAGGTCACATATGGAGGGGAAGATTGATTTGTCTCTCATCTTGTTCTAGCTGAGGTTTTCAGAGCATGAATGAAAATAACCATCTTCATAAAACTCACCCAGGTTTCTAAGTAGTCATGATATATGAGAATAGCCCCAGAAGCAAGAGTACTTTACGAAAAGAGTTTGTGTTCTTCCTGCATTCTATATTTTCAAACAAATTAAACTGTATTGTCCATTTGAAGTTTGTGAAACTTTCACTCTTATAATGCATACAAAAGCAACACGTCCACAATAAAAGTGGTTGTGTGTCTACCAAGGCATCTTCAAATATGGGTCTATGAAGAATGGAGACTGCATTTGAACCCTGAGTCTCTCCAACTAAAAATAAAATATACTTAGCCACACCATTGGCACTGCATATTTGCTAAAAAATTTGAATAAGAAAGATTCCGAAATTCTTTTTAGTAGCTAGCGAGAATTCTATTTCTCCATATGAAAGGCTAGATAAGGACTCTAACAAATGTATTTGATTGAGACATAGTTGGAAGTTTTATTAATGTTTCCTATGCTAAACATTTCAACTTTGTATTTTCATTTCATACTGAAATTAATCCACAATAACTATATGTACAACATATAAAGACATCCCTTGGTTTTAGGCTCAAGTGCAAGCAAAACACATTACAAAATTCTTATTGAAGACTCTGACCTGCTCCCAATACAATCAACTACCTTAAGTGCTTAGCCTTTGTTGGGATAATTAATTGTTATAAAGAATTAGCTAACTACCACACATTAAATTATCAACCCGAGGATTCATCTAGTTATTTCAAGTTTGTCTGTAAATCATATGCAAGAGATGGTTTTGAAACTAATGCTAACTGATCCTCTAAAGGTAAGAAAATTAACTAGAACAAAAGAATCAATTTCTAACTTGAAGCTTGCATTCAAAAGATCTATCTTTCACACCCACTGTTTTCTCTAGAAACAATTCAAAATAATTGAATTATGGTCACTCTAAATAGGAAACAACAAGAAAATCTATAAAATGTTAAGCTGCTACTTAGGAAACAACATTGAAAAATCGAACGAACAACGCTGGAAAACCATACTCATGAAATAAGAAAGAAGGGATAGCAAAAGGAAAAGTGAAGCTAGTATAAAAGCATCAACAATTAAGAGAATATATAAGAAACGACAATAAAGCAACCACAATTACAAATAAACTCTTAAAGGAACAATACTTGCAAATCAATATCATGATGATCAATGTTATCTCTACTCAAAGGAAGCACACGATTTACAATCAATCTAGCAGATAAATGATCAATGAAAAGAGAGAAATGCGAACTTAATAATACAAATGAAGACAACACCTAATCCAGGAGTGGGACCGAACTACTAGAGTTAGACTTCCTTGTAGAAAGGATCAGAACAATGGATTAATTCTCAACAGTGGAAACTTGCATTATATTATGAAAAATTATTACAGTCAACGCTCATAGTGAGTTTATCAAATGGATGAAAAAGTTACAAAAATCTCTCTTTTGAGACACAAGCCTTGGTCTTTATACTACAGTCGAGGGATATAAAAACAATAAATATTTTAACAAAGAGCAATCCTGAGAATCTAAAGATTCTCAGGATGCTCGTTTTTAGTTACAAAGAGTCTTAATATCGCCCATACAAGAAAATCAAGGGCTTTGTCCCTAACATGTTTACTTAGATAAGAGTCAACCTTGCTTGATTTTCCATGGTTGGTTGAAACAACATCACACTATCCCGATTTTACCATGAACAACTCTAGAAACATCATCAAGTGTGAGTTGCCCCTATTATATTACAAAATATCTGTTCGTAGTAAAGATTCAACCATGAATAAATAACACTTTTGTAATAAAAATAATACATCTAAAAGGCGAAATAATAAAAGTAAACTAATTCCTTCTACGTCCTATGTTATACCAGTTAGTATATCATAAATATAAGAAAAAACCAAGAAAACAACACTAAAACTAAGGAATAGGTTAAGAGAATCATGACAATTGTGAGGCCCAACATCACCCACCAACTGACCTTTTTGCATGTCCTCATGCAAATAAATAGTTAACATGTAAGGCAGTTAAGGAGTAGGCTCCATAGGGTTCTTCTCCTCTGAGCCTGAATCCACTCCTATTTTTGATTTCCTAAAACGCCACATACTTACCTACCTTTGAAAATTAATAATCAGACTTACAGTAAGGTTGAGCACACCAAATCATAAGGAATCTGTATCTGCATCCCATCCATTTGATTCCTTCTTCCAACACAATATTCACATAATCATACACTCTCCACATAGCTTGCTGAAAATTGTATAGGCCCAAAGGTTCCCTGTTTTTAATTTCTTTGGATGACACTTTCCATCTCATTTTAGCTCCGCTGATAGCCTCATCTTTTATTTCTTCCAATTGTTCCCATACCGAGTGTAATACCTCATTTTGAATTTGCTCAAGTAAGGAAGCAACATCAGGATTTTATATAAAGAAATTGTGGTGGTGAAGTGTAGCAAAGGGATTCTCTGGCTCATCTCTAACCCATAGATATTTATTATGTTCTCTTCGCTAAAAGGTGTGATACACTTTCTCCCACATTATCTGATTTAGTGCAAATGATATAAAAGCCTGAGGCTGGACATCTCCAATGAAAGGAACAATAATTTCATTTAGATTTTCTACCAAAAGGAAGTCATGCATGTAGAGTTCACACAGGAGATACTTTGTTTGCTCATCCTGCTTATGAAAAACAATGATGAAATCTAGCACATTGTTGAATTCATAAGGTTGGCCAAATTGTATAGCCTTAACTTTAAGCAACAATTATTGTTCAAGTAGGAATAAATCATAATTACGTGCTAGAGATCTACATGCCAGGATACCTGGAAAAATAGAACAAATTTCATCCTTTTTTTCTGTGATCTTACGAATACGTTCCTGCAATACCAAAATTTTCTTCTTGGTAGCTCTTAACTTTATATGTGTTTTATCCTCTATTATTGTTAGTGTTTGAAACTGTTGGAGCAACTTTTGATATTCCCCTTGAGGCACTATTTCCCCTCAATATTTAGCTATGGTCTCTTTATGCTTTGCTAAGGTTTTTTAGCGCCTTTATTGCAACATCTACAATCAATGGAGTATAAGGAGCTACAACATCAATTTTCACTCCTCTTTCAATAGGTACATGATCAGTTTGAGTCTCAGCTTCAATGAAAACATGTGTAGGATCAATTTGAACTTTTGCTTCAGTAGAGACAAGTGCAAAGTCAGTTTGAGTTCCCTCTTCAGTGGAAACAAGTACACAATCAATCTAAACTTTTTTTTCAATGGAAACAAATACAAGATCATTCTAAGTTTCAACATTATGAACTTCATTCTTCCCACCATCAGTTCCAAGTTGTTCTACAACTTTCTTTTCACGACTCTCATAAAACTATTTGTTACCTTGTAACCATTTTCTCAACTATTGTACTTTCCTTTGTAACCTATCATTTTCTTTCCTAAGTGTAATAACTTCTTGAGAAGTTTACCTTTTATTTTATTCTTCACAACTATTGTACCTTGATTTATTTGAGAATTTTTTTTTACCAAAACTGTTGAAGACGTAGTAGGGGATAAAAAAGTTGTTACTTCATAATCTTCAACAATAGCCTTTTAGGTAGAATCAACAACTAGAGTATCAATAAGTTAGTTACAAACTTCTTGTTGATGGTGTTGGAACCGCTAACAAAGGGGATCTCCTCGGTATGAAGTCCAACCTAAACCTCACACAATTTGGTGTAGGTGTCCCATCTGGTATGATGGCCTGGTTGCCATTATCTTAGAGATTTTCCTTAGCTCTTGCTATTAAGCACATGAGAGTGTTATTCTTGTAACTTCAAGAAAGTGAGGTGAGTATGCCTAGTGAGTGCTTAAAGTAACTCTGTGTCCGGGTTCTCTTACTATCAAAAGGGGGAGGCAAGGTGAGCCTCTTGATGAGAGGGAATAGTCCGAACCTAGGAAGAAACACACACAAACAACAACAAGGGCCTGTCCAACATCCAACGGAATAGTCTACAACGGATGCGACAATCATGAAAACCAAAGTTCAAGGGAGAACATGTACACAATCCAACAAAGTAGTCCACACGGGGGTGACGGTCATTAAAACCAAGAAAACATAAATATGGTCTGTTTAATGTCTAGCGGAGTAGTCCACATGGATAGGACAACAATGATAAACAATACAACACATCTTCAACAATATGAGTAGTAAATAACTGAAGTAGTTCAACTATATTAGTACATGTTAAGAAAACATGCATTATAAACGTTTAAGGAATAGTCTTACAAACATATACAAAACATGCGTGAAAATGTGTTGACCTGAGATAGGTTTCTGAATTAACTAAAAGATCCAAGACACATCTGTACACCATACATCACTAGCCCCAGTAGTGGGACATTGGAGCCACTCCTCACTTCTCAAAGAACATACTACAGACTCTTAAGGCTATATGGGAGGAGCCAAGGTGAAAATTCCCTTGCTCGTACAATGAGGGGGTATATATAGCCAAGGGGGTATAACTAACCCTTGTGACTCTTCGAATTCCCTCATGACTGTTTGACTTCTTACGAATTTTTGACTTTACATGACTCATCAACTTCAAATGCGGTTCTCTTGGAATTCCACTTTACATTACATTGATTACAACAAGTATGGCCCATAGTAGTGATGTGGCCGAGACAATTCATGACACAACTAGACATGACACTGTTGACATGTACTGGCTAACTGAGGTGTTTGTGTCGAGCTGTTGTGCTGCTGAGTGATGGTATGCTCTCGGTGTAATATGTCTTCACCTCTGCTGATCAGGTGCTCAAAATTATGCTAAAAAATCAGTGTCAGAATCTTGTCAAACTCGACTTCAGATTAAATATCTCATCATTCTTAATCCAACGGTGTGAACGACACTCAAAATCGAGTTTGTATGCAGAAGTTAGAGCAAGTCAAAGCTTAGGTTTGACTTGCCTACATGGCAGGATTGGGATGATGTGGCAAGTATTCAGTGAATAAGGAGGTGCCAAGTGGTAGCCCACCATTGGCCCTCGCAAATTGCATATCATAGTGGTAGTTGCAAAAGGTGTTTCAAATTAGACCCTAGCAGGTTCAGGGTTGCAATGCGATGAGGCAATCGCAAATGACAATCGCAATTGGTGAAAGGGAGAACAGGTATCAGCCTTAGCCCTAGAAAGGTTAGCGATGTGATGCGATCGCATATCGCAATATTAACAAGAATCGACCCTGATGCAGTTGAGTTCCATAACATGATGACTACCTGGACGCGATACCGTATTGTGTTGCATTTTTTAAGTTCCGACGGGTCTGTGATATCGCATCGCAAATGTTTTGTTGTGTTAAAGAGTCCATAGCCAATTGTCGGATGTGATGAGTGATAAGACACTGGACGTGGGAATTTTATATGTCGCAGTTTATTATACTGGTGGGTCCGCGATATCACGATCGCAGCATTTCGCTGAGTAAACAAGACATTCCACCCGTCGAAACCCACTGATTGCAATCTGCGATATAGCCGACAAAATATGGCCCATGGTGTGGCGAAATTCTTGCCTAGTTAGCAGATTTTGGGGCTAATTTGTAGTTTTCTGCCGGTCTTAGAGTATTTTGTGGAACAATTAGAGGAAGAACTAGGAGAAGTCATAACTCCTTCAACTCTTATCCAAATTTGATGCAAAAATAGTCAATTCTAGTAGTTTTGGGTATTCTGAACTCATTGAGACAAGTTTCAGAGGCATTTGAGCATTGTAAACACACTCTTGATGTAATTTGAGCATAATAGAGAGGCCCAAGCCATTGAAAGTTGGACCAAGGAGACGTAGCCCAGGAGGTGTGAACTCCTTATCATGTGCTTGTTGTGTGTTGTATTTTGATGTTCTTTGTTGTTATATTTCTATTGTTCAACATATGTTTTTATGTTAAACTATTTATAACATTTACATAAGAAACTCTCATGGGAATCTGTTAATTATGCAAAAGTTTTGAATCCTTAAGTACTTGAAAAAGCAAATGATAAGCATCTTGGGTTTATTTCTGAATGGAGAATTAGCACAAAATTACTAATCTGCTCCATTTCAGATCAAGTTGGTATCAAAGCACTGGTTTTGCTTACTAGATTTTCTTTGTGAAAGAAGGATTTAATTGTTTGCAAGTTTATGTCATGCTCACAAGGTTAAAGCTCAAAAGAGGTGAAGGAAAGCTGGTTGAAAGCCTTGAAATGGGTCAAGTGGAAAAAGAGCAAGGTTGCCAAATTCTTCTACACCAACATATCCTCAAGTTGTAGAAGTTGCAGTTGAGATTCCAACACTAGTATAACCTCAAATTGTAGTTGAGTCTTTAGAGACTATGTCTCATGAAGGGGAACCTATCATGACAGAAGATGAGAAGACCTTCAGAAAGGATTTCTTTGATATGCAAAGATGGTTAAGGTCCTCTATGAAGAGAGGAACAATAGGCTACAAGGAGAAAGTTCCAAGCCTCTCAATGGAGAAGGCTCTTCAGGAGGAGGTAACAGAAAATAAGATAAAGGAAAAGGAAATAATAGGAATGGAGACAAGCCTCCACCATATCCACCATCTTCTTCATCTTCTTCTTCGAAAGCATCTTCACACTCTTCCACTAATACCACTATTACTCATATTCATCATCATTCTTAAAAAGGGGTTGGTAAATCACCTTTTTTGAAGCTTGATATTAAATTCGAGTTGCCTATGTACAATGGAGAAGTGAATGCAGAGAAGCTGGATAACTGGATTCGTCAGTTGCAGGTGTATTGTAGAATTCAGAACCTTCAAGAGGATAATATCAAGATTCAGTTGGCTTCATTGAGAATGGAGGGTGCAACACTTATATGATGGGAATCAAGGACTCAAGACAAGATCAAGAAACATGGTTAGATCTCTATTTCTTGGTCTGATTTCATTGCTGCTATAAAAAGACAATTCTACCCTTTAGCTCATATGAAAAAAATCATTATGAATTGGCAAAATTTCAGATAGTTGAAAGGTTAAAATGTGAAAGAGTATACTCAAGAGTTTAGGAAAAGAGCTCTTATGCTAGGAGTAGACTTATAGTCACAAGATACCTTGCTGAAATACATAGGAGTGTTTCATAGCTATCTTTGACATACTATTCTTATGTTCAGTCCCATGAATCTTGATGAGGTCTGCATTCAAGCTACACACCTCGAAGCAAGAGGGAAAAATATATAGGAAGAAGGTAAGAAGAAGCAATTTCAGAGTGTTTAAAAGGGAAGAAGTTTAAAGGAAAGCATAAGAAAAATGCTTTTGTTAAGAAAGAAGGGGAGAAACCCATGTGCAAGAATTGTTCCAAGGAAGGACATGATGAAGCACATTGCTGGAAGCTTCATCCAGAATTACGACTGAAGAAATTCAATAATAAAGGGAAACAGAAGACCAATGCTGCTGCACAACAAGACTTGGGTTCAGACTTAGGAGATGAAACAAAAATCATAGCCACAGTCACCAAGGGAAAATATTGAGCAAAAGCAAGCAAAGAGGTTAGTAAAGAGGAAGCCATAGCCAGTACCAGTGCAACAAATAACTCCCATAGTGTTTCAAATGAGGAAAACCTAATCGAGCTGTTCCACATCTGAGTCATTTCCAAACATATGAAAATTGATTCGTTGTTTGACAATGGATCATTGACTAACTTAATTTTTGCGGATTTGGTTAAGAAAATGAATTTGGAAACCGTGCCCCATCACAAACCATATCTGTTGGGATCGATAACTAAGGATGCTAATTTACAAGTCACACAGAAATGTATTTTCAGGTTTGCAATCACTGCTAATTTCATTGATGAAGTTGAATTAGACGTTGTGCCATTGGATATCTCAGGAATTGTGTTGGGAAGTCCGTATCTATATGATAGGAAGGTTGTTTTCCACAGATTTGAGAACAAATACCATTTGTTAAAAAACAGAGTGGAGTACATTGTGAGTGCTCATCGCAAGAAACTTAATCTGTCTTTGGCAAGTGCAAGGGAGATGAAGCGATTGGTTAATTCCAACAAGAGTCTCATGCTCTTCATGATCGAGCAGAAGAATGACACGGAGCAGGAATCCTTTGCAGGATGTGATGTGAAGCTGAAAGATGAATTGGTTGATGTGGTCAATCAATATGGAGACATGTTTCAAGAACCAAAGAGATTGCCACCAAAAAGATGAATTCAACATGAAATTCAGCTACAGCAGGACTGTCCACTCCCAAACATTGGTATGTATCGAATGTCAATTCTAGAAAGTTTAGAAATTAAAAAGCAAGTCTAGGAATTGTTGGATAAAGGTGTAATTCTTCCTTCTACTTCACCATGTGGTTCACCAATTGTATTGGTACCGAAGAAATATGGAACCTGGCACATGTGTGTATATTATTGAACTTTAAATAAGATTACAATAAAGAATCGATACCCACTGTCCAAAATATATGATTTGCTAGATTAGTTGAAAAATGCAAAATATTTCACTAAATTAGACTTGAGAAGTGGATATCATCAAGTAAGAATAGCCAAGGAGGACATATGGAAGACATTTTAAAACCAAACATGGATTGTTTGAGTGGCTGGTTATGGCTTTCAATCTTTGCAATGCTCCAACTACATTCATGAGAGTTATGAATGATGTTTTAAGATCCTTTCTTGATGAATTTGTAATTGTCTATTTAGATGATGTTTTGATTTTCAACAAATCAAGAGAAGAGCATGTCAAGCATGTTAGGAAAGCTTTGGATATCATGAGAAAAGAACAATTATTTCTAAATATGTCTAAATGTGAATTCAAGAAAACTTCCTTAGTGTATTTGGGCCACATAGTTGGAGGAGATGAGTTGAAGATCGATCCCTCTAAAGTTTCGGTCATTGTGAATTGGCCAACGCCCAAATCAGTTACAGAAGTAAGGAGTTTTTTAGGAGCAGCGTAGTACTAGAGGAAGTTTATTGCCAATTTCTCCTCCATAGCAGCTCCACTACATGTGTTGACCGTCGTGAAGGTTTTCTTCCAGTGGGGAGGAAAACAACAAAAAGCATTCGATGATTTGAAACAAAAGATCAGTTCATCCCTAGTTTTAACATTGTCGGATTTGAAACAACCCTTTGAAATACAGATAGATGCAAGTGACTACGCCATGGGTGCAGTTCTTTTACAGCATGGTAAGCCCATTTCATTCCATTCTGAAATTTTTAATGGTGTTGTTATTAATTATCCTACATATGATAAAGAGATTTATGCATTAGTACAAAGTGTGAAGAAATGGAAGCATTATTTGATGGGAAATGAAACCATTATTCACACAGATCATCAGCCTCTACAATATTTGCAATCACAAACCAAATTGCAGTAGTCAAGGCACTTTCATTGGATGGGATTTTTACAGCAATTACACTTGGTAATTAGGTACAAGAAAGGCATTTATAATAGGGTTGCTGATATGATTTCTAGACGGTTGTAAATGTAGCCATTTTACTCAAGAATAATTATGTTTTTCTTGAAAGTTATGTTGAACAATATGCACATGACATTGACTTTCAAGAGATGTATTTAAACTTGAGTTAAGGCCACTAAGTTGAGGAATTAGACTACCATGTTCATGATAATTTGTTGTATCATTTGGGAAAACTTTGTGTTCCACAAGGAGAGAGAGTAAATGTCACAAGGGAAGTGCACACTTCTCTTGTTGCTGGACAATTCGGTGTAAGTAAAACAATGGCAAATATTCAGAGGTATTTTTATTGGCCTTGCATGCTTGAAAGTGTGTCATGTTTTATAAGAGGTTGTTCATTGTGTGCAGTCAGTGAGCCTAGTAATAGGAAGCTGGGATTGTTGATCTGAATTCTTAGGAAAACTAGTAATTGCTATGCAAGCTCCCTCATCAGTTAAAACATATTTTGATTTGTCTCATTTACCCAATTATGCAAGGAGGTTTATGTGTCAAGTTATATGTCTTTCATGTGTCATGTGTGAGTAAATTATAAGTTAATTAGCTGCTTAAATAACATGAACAATAAATAAAATTGCAGACATCATACACAACAAACTCACAACACATAATTGATCAAGGATTTCATCCTCCAGTACTGGGCTACATCTCCTAGGACCTCCATCAATGGCTAGGCCCTCTTTGGAATTATTGGCCAATGTCTTATTACAAGCATCTTCTACACTCCATTGGCTTTGAAAATTGTACCATTGGGTTTAGAAGAACCAAAAACCCAAAAAATGACTATTAGATATCTGAAAAATGACTCTGGCTAAACTGTGTTGGACCTCCACCACTGGTGGCCCTAGGCTTCTTTAACTTCAACATGGTAATGTCATGCACATAAGTTCTTTTTTGCCTCTGCAACCTACACCAATGAGTTTATAATGTCGAAATCATCTAGGAATGACTATTAATTTTCCAAAATTGGTCGAAAATTGAGCAAGAAATGCTTCATTCAATTTTTCCCTAGGAAACCCCGCTAAAT